>PVKP010009932.1:0-66390 GCA_004027715.1 Plecturocebus donacophilus | reverse complement strand
GGCCTTTGCAGATACAGATCATTAGGCACTGGTGAGAACATATATTGTCAGTTTTCCCAAGATGGTCTTTTTCTAGGTCTCCTACCCCAGCCCTGGGGACGTGGTGGCCCTCCCTGTCTATCCACAGACAAGTGCCCTAGGATGAACACCTGAGTTTGTGGTATTTCATCTCCCTCTTTCACGATTCTCTCTGATTTTTATCCTCATACTGCTTTTATTCTCAAACAAACAAGAACTATTATCTCATCCTCCTTTTATAACTTCCCTTTTGTAATGCTACATTAAAGCCAACAGCAGAATTACTGGCTTCTAGGTTTCCCTAGGTCTTGGGAGTAAGGGGATTTACATTTTCCCATGGGGAAATATTTTAATGCCTTCAAGAGAATTAAGGAGAGGCAGAATTGGTTTGGGAGAGAAAGATAAAACAAAACAGCTCATTTTTCTTTGTAGGTTGTTTGAAGGTCTTAAGGACTATATGTTTGAATGTGACAGATGTTAGAGGTTAATATTGTCTTAGCTCTGGCTAAAATTATTTTTACTTTTCCCACGGTTACTAGACAAAGGATCTGTTATGGATTGAATTGTGTTCCTTGTAAAATTCATATATTGGGCTGGGCACAGTGGCTCATGTCTGTAATACCAGCACTTTGGGAGGCCAAGGCAGGTGGATCAGGAAGTCAGAAGATTGAGACCATGTGGCAAATAAGGAGAAACCTGTCTCTACTAAAAATACAAAAATTAACTGGGCATGGTGGTGCTTGCCTGTAATCCCAGCTACTCGAGAGGCTAAGGCAGGAGAATCGCTTGAACCACGGAGTCGGAGGTTGCAGTGAGCTGAGACTGCACCACTGCACTCCAGCCTGGCGACAGAGTGAGATTCCATCGAGAGAGAGAGAGAGAGAGAGAGAGAGAGAGAGAGAGAAAGAGAAAGAAAGATGTATATATTGAAGCTATATAACCCTTATTACTACAGAATGGGATTGTATTTGAATGTAGGGCTTTAGAAGTGTAATTAAGTTAAAATTAGATTATTAGGGTGAACCCTAATTTAATTTGATGGTTGTCCTGATAAGAAGAAATTAGGACACAAGAGAGCCATCAGCAATGCACATGTACACAGCGGAAAGGCCATGTGAGGAAACAGCTAAAAGACTTGCCATCTGAAAGCCAGGAAGAGCGGTCTCAGGAGAAACCCACCCTGCTGACACCTAAGTCTTGAACTTCCAGCCTTCAGAACTGTGAGAAAGTAAATTTCTATTGTTTAACCCACACTGTCTGTGGTATTTTGTTATGAAAGCCCCAGCAAAGGGACTCGGAAAGTGAGTAATCTTTCTAAAGTTTAGGAATAGTATGAATATTAAAAGATAATAAATAATACAAGAGAAGTTTTACATTTTGAGTCCTAGTCAACCATTTCCAGAAGAGGGACCAATTTCCTGATGGAGAGGACACTCTTTTCTTCTGGGAACTACAACGAGGTCTTGCTGATAATTTATAAATTCAACATTGTTCTTTCCTTCTAGTTCAAATGTTCTCTTTCCTCCCCTGGAAGGATCATTTAGATACACATTCTCTGCCTTTATTGGAATTTACTTGAGACAGCTTATACCCCAAGTCCAGTCTCACAGCAGAATCTTTCTCCAAGATTCTTGAGCAATTCTCATTCAACTTCCTACCTTAGATCCTAATAAAAATCTTAGGACAGCTTTTCAAACTCGACTGGCAGTTTTCAGTTAACAAGATTAATTATGTAAAAAAGATGCTAAAGGTTAAACTTGATTTCTGGAATACTTATAGTCAATCTCCCTGGAAATATAATTGAAACTTGGCTTTGTGCACAATCTCTCTACTACAGCAAATTTTGAAAGTTTTATGAGGTTTAGATGAATACTGAAAGATTTGTATTTTCACAATTCCATATTCCTTAGCTATTATTATTTAGTTTTTAAAAATCAATGTTTATAATGTATACTCCTCCATTACTGTTTTCTCTATGACAATTTGTGCATATTTTTCTTCAATGATTCTTTAAATCAAAAAAGAAAATACCACTTTGCCACTGCTTTAACGTGCCAGTTTATTCTTAGAAACCTCAAATGCATGTGCTGCTTTTATCAATTTCCTCCAGCTAACTTGATCTCCTTCTGCCAACCTCTACTAAAAATGAGCATATAATCATGAAACCTGTATCTGTTGAGGGTACAAAAACACTGAAATTCCTGTCCCTGGAATTATGAGCTAATTAGTTCTCATTTTTAGCAGAACAAATGGTAAAGTTTGAATAATCTCAAATTCATCTCAGAGCTAGGTTTTAAATTGGGTCAATGTTAATTTATCCATTTATCAATAAAGCGCATGATGGATTTAAGTTTATACAAACTTAGATGCAAAAGCCCAATGTAAAAGTAAGATATAGTGCTTGTTTCTCTCATAATAACACATCAATTGCAATATTAGCTTGAATTTTATTCCTATCTCTTGAGAATTTTACTGTTGTAATTGAATATCTTCTAATCTAAACAATACTTCTGGATATTAAATTCAGGATTGAGAGACAGGCAGAGTAGAAGGGAAAAGGAGGAACTGTACTTCAATTGCACCACCAAAGAGTGAAACTTGCCAACAGTAAAAACTGTTCATCTCTAGCTCACAGTTGATACAGTTTGCTTTAATACTTGTTTGTCTCAATAGTGGATTCCCATGCTTAACACTAAGCTTAGTTTAATCAACATATTCAGTAAACTAAGGAGAGATTTGAAAAGTCCAGTTGGTAATTTGAGTCCTTATAAGGAATGATTATGTAGAATGGGTCCCCTATGGAATGTCATCTGGCCTGAAAGGTACCTTGAAGGCTTTAGTTACTGCTGACCTGGCAGTGTCTGCAGTTTCCTTTTAGAGAATTATTACTCTAGGCATCTATTCATATGAAGGTTTTAACGTGTTAAAACCACATGTTAACCACTATTGGTCATTATCACTTCACTATCTGTTAGTTACAGAACTCTGTAGGTGGATGCAAAAAGGTAACAGAAAAGCTAAAGTTGTCAAAAAGCCTCAAAAGTACAGGGGCACGTGACATGTAGCAGTCATGGGAACTGCTTGAGAGAGCAGGCTGCCTGCTGTAATGGTCTCGGAGCAGAAGGAATCCCAATAAAGGAGGAAATAAGAAGACAGAAGGCAGTGTTTGCCAAGAGTAGGCAGCTATCACAAAGTTGATAGTGAGATAATTACACCGCTCTTTATGACATCACCTACAAATCTGCCTTTCTTGTATTACTCAATCCATTATTGTCCCATTTCCTGAATTCAGTGGCGAACTTGGCAAGTGTGAGGTTTCTACAGCTTTCTTCACAAGAATATCCCATTTTTTAGGAGCTTTTAATGTCAGGTAGTTATTCCTAATATAATGGCCAGGCTGTAAGCATTACTTCACTTCTCATTATTGCATTCTTTTCTACTCTGTTTAATGCCTCCTCTTCTGCCTCAGTATTTATAGCTTCAAAGAATTGTAGATTTTTATGCTCTCCCAACTAGCCTAAAGTAACTGCTCAGCTCTAATCTAACAACATTTTTCAGTAGTTGAGTGTAAATTGTCTTCTGTGTCCATTAATTTTGAATGGGTTTAGAAAACTATGAACTCACGTATGACATAAAAATGAAGGAAATAGCCTGACACACCTAATTGGCCACACATCTGTCTTTCAGTTTTAGTCTCTCTCATCTTCTGGTAAAACGGAGATTCCAGTCCTTTCAAACAATGAATTAAGACTTTGTTTCCACCACTCAACTCATTAACGACTTGTAGGTATTGATGTAACAGTAAAGTGGCTCCTCTTTGAAATGTTATATATGTTGTCTTCCCAAGGATCACACAGAACTCTACTTGCCAACAGGGCAGCTGCAGTGTCAAAGTGACACCATCCCACTTACCTTGGTCACAGCTGGGTTCTCATAGAAACTGTCAAAGTAACAAGTCATCAAGATAGTTGTAGAAGCTTCCTGCTGCTACCATGTGTCCTTCTGCTCTAGTTTTTCAGCACAATGAAATGTCAGCAATTCACATCACACCTGAGATAATAAACTTTCATTCTTCTCTTATTTTTTTATCAAGACGACAAAGACCTGACACTGTAATATAAAAATGCTGGATTAAGTCTATCTGAAAGGTAAAAATGTCTACCCCTTAGAATGTATTGGCTGTTATAATTATATGTGATTCATTAAGTCTTTCAAAGGAGAGTGTGAGAAAGAGCCCTGCTCTCAGATTTACACTGGAACTGAACCAGCAGGGAGAGCAGTGAACGGTGGCAACCAATGGCTATGGTCATGCCACTGCAGGTTGCAAGAAAATGGCTGTGCCACTAAATGTTGGCTTTAGCTTTCATCTCCTGTTTTATTAAAGGACATATTAAATCTGCATCAGTGGAGCTAATAGCCTCCAAGTTCATGACCACTTTGCCTGGAAACAGCAGTGTTAACTATAGTAGTCTCCCATTATCCATGGGAAATATGTTCCAAGACCCCCAGTGAATGCCTGAATTGGTGGATAGTACTGAACTCTACATATACTATGCTTTTTCTATACATATACACCTATGATAAAGTTTGATTTATAAATTAGGTACAGCAAGAGACTAACAACAGTAATACTAAAATAGAACCATTATAGCAATATTCCAGCATCACTACTCTTACATTGTAGAACTTTTATGAAGTAAAATAGTTACTTGAACACACGCAGTGCCATCCCACAACAGCAGATCTGATAACTGAGACAGGTCCAGGGCTCCTAAGTGACTATGGGCAGGTAACATACACAGCGTGGATATGATGGACAAAAAAATATGATTCATGTTCCAGGTGGGAGGAAGTGAGAGAGCCTGAGAATTCATTACACTATTCAAATGGGCATGCAATTTACAATTTATGAATTGTTCATTTCTGAAATTTTCCATTTAATTTTTTTGAACCACAGTTGACAGCAATTAACTGAAACTATGAAATAGGAACTGCAAATAAGAGGGGACTCCTACAATACCATTTAATTAAGTTGACTAAAATGGACGTTAGAAATTATTGCATCTAATCCTTTCAATTTATAAAATTAAGAAATTGGAATTAAGGAAGAATTTCCTGAGGTTGAATTATGAATTAATGACAGAGATCATGATAAAAGAACTACAGTTTAACCCCCCCATAACCCTTGATATTGATTCTTAACCAAGTCATATTCCCTCACACAAAAATAGCTTTCCAGTATAGCACCGTAGAACTGTATAGCTTCTGTTTTTGTGGGAGTTTTCTTCTTCTTTTTGTTTTGCTTTATAGTAAAGCCAAAACAAAAACAGCAACATATTTTCAAAATACTTCTGTGGGCGCAACAAAAATTCAGTGATTATGAGTTATTATGAAAAACACTCATGTCTCCAAATAAATGTCCCAGGTTTAGGAGTTTGGCAGATTTTGTGGGTATAGACAGAGAGATCAGATGGGTAGCACTTTGGCTTCTTCCAATTGCCAGAAATTCTCATATACCTAAACAATACAAGATAGATAAAGAAAGTTGCAGGTATCATAATTTGGAAAGTTGCTAAATGTATAATAGTCATTTGCGAAACTGTCATAGTAGATTTTAAGATAGTTAACCACATTTGCTTTTCCTACAGCTTATTATATATAAAAGAAGGAGCAATTAAAATCCCTCTCTGCTACGAAATTTAGGTTCCAGTAAATTGTGTATGAAATTAGCTATTTAACATTTACATGGGAAACTGAGCTCTCAACCTAGAACCTGGGAGAAAAGGATTTATTTCTTTTCTTGTTGCTTTTTGTATATAATTACTTTTTAATTGTAAATATTTCAGATCTAAAGAATCAGTTTTTGTTTGTTTTTGTTTTTGTTTTTTTGAGCTAAAGTCTTGCTCTGTCGCCAGGCTGGAGTGCAGTGGTGCGATCTCGGCTCACTGCAACCTCCAACTCCCTGGTTCAAGCAATTCTCCTGCCTCAGCCTCCCGAGTAACTGGGACTACAGGCACACAGCACCAGGCCCAGCTAATTTTTATATTTTTAGTAGACACGGAGTTTCACCATGTTATCCAGGATGGTCTCGATTTCCTGACCTGTGATCCACCCATCCAAAGTGCTGGGATTACAGTCATGAGACACAATGCCCAGCCAAATTGCTTCTTTTAGATACTTCCTGGTTGAAGGATGAGGTTTTAAAAGAGCATACATCAGGCATAAAATAATATAGTAAATGCTGATTGTTTTGTGTTATTCCCAACACAATGAGTCTTTTTAAATTTACATTTAAAGTCACCTTAACCTGTTACACAATTTCCTTGGTCTTCTTACTTGTGAGCAACCAGTGGAAATCCCTGTTTTTCTGAGAATCCCATAATCTGATGTTATGAGCAGAATTTTCTTGGCAATGGTAGGCACTTCCTATATCCTCCATGGGACTTTTAGCGGCAGCCATGAAAACTTAAACTTTGGCTTCCTGCAGTGAACTATAGCTCTCAGTATTTCATTTCATGATTTCCAAAACTTAAAATACTCTCTTTAGCCAGTGTATGTTTGATCATTTTTAATTTTAAATTTCATGCTAGCAGCATATATGATTTACACACAACCATTACAGTATTGGAGTTTTATGGATTTGATTATTTACCTCTACTGGTGAGTTTTATACTTTACATGTATTTATGATACTAATTATTATCTTTTTTTTCCAACTGAAGAATTCTCATAAGCATTTCTTTTAAGGCAGGTCTAGTGATAATAAAAACCTCAGCTTTTACTTGTCTCTGAAAGATTTTATTTCTCCTTCATTTCTGAAGGACAGCTTTGCTGAAAATAGTATTCCTGACTGACATTTCTTTTCCTCTCAGCACTTTGATTTTTGTTTTTTTGTTGTTGTTATTGATTGTTTATTTGTTTGTTTTTGAGATGGAGTTTTGCTCTTGCTGCCCAGACTGGAGTGCACTGGTGCAAGCTCAGCTCACTGCAACCTCTGTCTCCCAGATTCAAGTGATTCTCCTTCCTCAGCCTTCCGAGTAGCTGGGACTACAGGCGTGTGCCACCATGCCTGGCTACACTTTAAATATTATCGGATTTTCTTCTTGTCTGCAAGAGTTCTGCTGAAAAGTCCACTGAGAATCTAATGGGAATTCCTTTATATGTGACTGGAAGACTTTCCCTTACTGTTTTTAAATTTTTTCTTTGTCTTTGACTTTTGACAGTTTGATTATAATGTGCCTTTGAGAGGAACTCTGCTTGAATCTGTTTGGAAGTCTTTGAGTTTCATGGATCTAGAATCACTTCTCTCCCAAAACTTGGGAAGTTTTCAGCAATTATTTTTTTAATAAGCTTTTTGTCCCTTTCTCTCTTCTTCTTCATGAAAGCTCATAATGTGGATATTTTTGTTTGCTTAGTGGTGTCCCGTAAGTCTCATAGGCTATCTTTACTCATTTCCATTCTTTTTTTTTTTTTGTCCTCTGAGTAGTTTCAAAAGACCCATCTTCAAGTTCACAGATTCTTCATTCTTTTTAATTTAGCCTACTATTGAAGTTCTCAATTGTATGTTTAATTTCATTGATTGAATTTTTCATTTCATTGATTGAATTTTTCACCTTCAAAATTTTTGTGTGGTTCATTTTTGATGCCATCTATGCCTTTGTTAAATTTCTCATTCAGGTCATGAATTTTGTTTTATTCCATTGAATAATCTATTAATATTTGTATTTTCTTGTATTTTGCTGAGTTTACTTAAGATCATTATTTTTAATTCCTTTTCAGGTGATTCATAAGTTTTCACTTCTTTGAGACTAGGTGCTAGATAATTATCTTTCTTTGGTGATGTAATGTGTCCTTGCTTTTATATATTTCTTGTGTCCATGTGTTGTTATCTTCCACCTTGTGTTTTGGTCACCTCTTTCAAACTTTACAGAGTGGCTTTCATAGAACATCACTTTCACCTGCAAATGGGCTTCAGAGTGCCAGTTGGTTGAGGTATGGTGGTTATGGGTTTGTATGGGTGCAGTGGTGTAGTCTCCATGCACTTTATTTGTAATCAACATTAGTAATGAATGCAGGTGCCTCAGTGGTAGGCTGCAGAGGTTTGTGTCAGTGACATTGACTGTGTAGTTTATTAGAGAAAGGGCTTTCCTTGACTCTAACAGTGGGGAGTCTTAGCTGAAGAGATCTATTTTGGTGTTAGGTCTGACATGGCTCTGAAGCAGCCAGAGAGACAGTGGGATCCAGGACACAGGTGCCTGAAATAGCTGTGGATCTAGGTTCCTGGACTTAAGATCTTACAAAACTACTGTAGCACTTGGGAGTTGAAGTCAGGTTCAAGGTATGAATGGATGAAGTTCTGATAAGCTGAGGTCTGTGGCCCCAAGGCAAACCCCGGCAGCTCAGACCCAGGAGACTAGGATATAGCTGTGGCTGTTACCTTGGGGAGCAGGGCACAGCACTGTCATAACTTCAGGGGAAAAATGTGGTGTTCCAGAGACTTAGGCCCTGGTAAGCAAGGCAAAGCTGCAATTCAGGACTCAGAATTGACAGAGCATAAGATACCACATAGTGCTCACTGTGGACCCTGGGATAACAGGATCTAACAGTAGCCCAGGCACCATAAGGCCAGGTGCAGCAGCAGCAAGGATCCAGGGATGGCAAAATGCCCCTATGCTGGGTCCTGAAGGGTGAAGAGCAGCACAGAGATGACTTCAATCTTCAGAGAGGCAGAGTGCATCAGCAGCTTAAACTACGACAGTCCAGTTTTATGTAGGTGGGGTACTGTGGCTGTTTGGCCAGGGCGATGGAGTGAAATAGTTCAGCCAAGGCTCTGATTTCCTGGGATGTGAGATGCTGCAGATGTTTGGCCTTAGAAAGTGAAGTTATAGAGGGTAGCAGTCTTTGGATCCCTAAGGGTAGGCCACCATTAGCTGTGACGCTGGGTGGTGCAACTGCTTCAGTATGTCAGAATATCGTAATTCCTGGGGGGCTGCAGTGCTGCTGCACTTGAGGCACCAGGGTCAGAGGCAACTGCTTTGGTGTTCCAGATGCCTGAGATCCCCAGGGGCAGAGCACTACCTCAGCTGTGGCAACAAGTATGTGGCTACTCCAGTGTGCAGGAGGCCTGATATCCCTGAAGGTGCAGCCAAGTGTTTTCTCTGAGGCCAGAAGCATCACTGCTCTGGTAGTTCAAGGCTCCAGGTCCCTGGGGGGTGAATTACCACTTCAGCTCAGCCCTCAAGGGAAGATGCACTCGTGACTGTGGTAACTTGACCCTGGAAGGTAGGGTCTAGTAGAAGCTCTGCTTGGGGATGGCACACTACTGGATGAGTGTGGGTGCAATGGCAGCCCAACCTCAGAGAAGGAGGGATGCAGTGGCTAGCTACTCACCCCATAGCAGGACACACTCTAGCAGTAGCTCTTGTTTTGAGATAGTACAGAGCATTAATAGCATGGGCCATGGTGGAGGGGACACAGCATCAGTTCCTTATCTGAAGGAATCTTAGTGTATGGCGTATGAGGAGTTCTCTCTTTTGGGCTTCAAGCCTTTGAGGACTCTAGGACTCTTCAGAAGCTAAGACTGCAGGTGTCCACAATGGAGGATGCTGGAGTCCTCTTGCTTACCTTTTCCCAACAGGCAGAAGTCCCTCCTGGTTCTAATCTGATCCCAAGTGAGTGGATGGAATGGTGGAGATGAGATGTTTCCTTCCCTTCTCTATGTGGCCATCCTGGGTTCCTATGCTCTATGTGATTTCTGGTGCTTCTTTGCTGTGCTCTGGTGCTACCTTTTAGTAATTTTGGTTGAAATGTAGCTGTTTATTCACTGTTTGGATTTTTGTGGGGGGAAGAGTGCTAGGAGCTTTAGTTGGTCATTTTGCTGATGTCACCTTTAAATAGTCCCTTCTTGAAGCTCTTCAATTAACTCAGTGGTTTTGCTAGCTGTTCTGCCATGCTGACCTATACAAAATGTGTACTTTCTGTCTCCTAAATTTTCAGGCAGGGTACCTTTGTTGACTGTTTAACCAGTTTAAATACATGTTGACTAAATCCGTTAACTCACAATGCAAATTTTCTTTCCCACAGCTTAGTTCACTTGTAAACATAAGGCCTATGGCACATATGTGCATTTTTCTGGAAAGACAGGCCATAGCTTTCCATAATATTGTATTTATCTTCCTAGAGTCTTACTTTTGACATTCTAATAGCTAATAGCTGGTGGAAAAAAATATTGTAAGTAATGAAAGTATCATGACTCTTCCATGACACACTGATTTTATTTTAGAGACAAGAGGCTTTGACTTTCATATGTTTCTGAGCATAATGGTTATAAAAACATAAATATTAACTAGTACTTATTTTATAAAAATACATATTATCACTAAGTTAAATTTAATTTAACCAAAATTTTAGTAAATGTTATTGTATCTATGTTCACATGTATTTCCAGATAGCATGATTCATATTGTCAAGTATTTTATTGTTTTTAATAAAATGTGTCTTATTTTCCAAAAGTTTACATGCCTGTAGCCTTAGAAAGATGAAGAAATTTTAATTGGAACATAGTGCTTTTGTGTTTAAATGACAGGTTTTTAAGTTATCACTTCATCATTTTCAATTATTTTTAAACATACAAAAAAGATTTCAGTGATTATATTTCAGTGTTTATGAATCATTGGCAGATTGTAACAAGTCAAAAGAAAACTACTAAGTTATTCTCCAGGATAATTAAAAGAGCATCTTACTGTAAACAACAGCATAGAACAAAATTCAAAACTAATGGACTAAGTCTGACAAACATACTGTTTTTCATAATTGAACAGGAAAACTGATATTCAAGGTTTTCCAGAGTGACATTAGTAAAAGCTATAGAAAAGGCATTGTTTCCTTGGGCAGAACTGATTTCGTTTACTTCCTGTCATGCTGTACCTAATATCTGCCATAATTGTTGAAGGCAGGCAACTTACACTGAGTGATGGAGCAACTTAAATATTAGAATATAGGCCAATTCTCTCCACTTAAAATTACAGAGCTAAAATCAAAATAGAGAAGTGCATGTGTCTAGATATGTGAGAACTAATCATGAGCTGTATACAATATCCTTCATTATATTTCTTAAATTACATGTAAAAATATTTTACAATTTTAGCTGATACATCCATTATCTATTTCAGCCTGCATTAATGCACCAGCCATGTTGCAGTGGCTTTGTCTTTTTTAACATAGAATATTTAATTTTTATTTATTCATTTTTGTTGGAGTTGATATTATGTTTAATATTTTTATTTTTCATTTTCATTTTAGGTTCAGGGGTACATGGGCAAGTTCATTATATAGGTAAATTGTGTTTCATAGGGGTTTTGTGTTCAGATTATTTCATCAAACAGTAATAAACATGGTATCCAATAGATAGTTTTTCAATCCTCAGCTTCCTCCCACTCTCCACCCTCAAGTAGGCCCTGGTGTCTGTTGTTCCCTTCTCTGTGTCCATGTGTACTCAATGTATAGCTCCCAATCATAAGTGAGAACATACAGTATTTGGTGTTCTGTTCCTGTGTTAGTTGACTTAGGATAATGACCTCCATCCATGTTGATGCAAAGGACATGAACTCATTTTTTGTATGACTGCGTAGTATTCCATGGTGTATATGTATCACATTTTCTTTATGTCGTCTACTGTGAATGGGTATTTAGGCCTACTCCGTGTTTTTGCTGTTGCAAATAGTGCTGCAGTGAACATACGCATGTGTATCTTTGTGGTAGAATGATTTATATTCCTTTAGTTATATACCCAGTAATGCAATTGCTTGGTCTAATGGCAGTTCTGTTTTACATTCTCTGAGGAATCACCAAACTGCTCTCCACAATGGTTGATCTAATTTATATTACTACCAGCAGTGTATAAGCATTCTCTTTTTTTGATTAGTGATGTTGAGCATTTTTTCATGTTTGCTGGCCACTTGTATGTCTTCCTTTGAAAAGTGTCCATTCATGGCCTTTGCCCATTTTTTAATGGGGTTGTTTTTTGTTCATAAATTTAAGTTCCATATAGATTCTGGATACTAGACTATTATCAGATGCACAGTTTGAAAGTATTTTCTCCGATTCTGTAGGTTGTCTGTTTATTCTGCCGATAGTTTCTTTTTGGTGCAGAAACTCTTTAGTTTATTTAGGTCCTGTTTGTCAGTTTTTGGTCTTGTTGCAACTGCTTTTGGTGTCTTTGTCACAAAATCTTTGCCGGGGCCTGTGTCCAGGATGGTATTTCCTATGTTATCTCCAAGTGCTTTTATAGTTTTAGGTTACACATTTAAGTCTTTAATCCCTCTTAATTTTTTATATGGTAAAAGGAAGGAGTCAATCATCTGCATATGGCTAATCAGTTATTCCAGCACCATTTATTGAATAGGGAGTCCTTTTCCTATTGCTTGTTTTTGTTAATTTTGTCAAAGATCAGATGGTTGTAGGTATATGGCTTTATTTCTATTTTGTTCAGTTGATCTGTGTGAGATCATGTGACTGTTCCTTTTTTCTCTTTCTTTCTTTCTTTTTTTTTTTAACCAGTATCAGGCTGTTTTGGTTACTGTAGCTGTGTAGTATAGTTTCAAGTAGGGTAATGAGATGCCTCCAGTTTTGTTCTTTTTGCTTAGGATTGCCTTGGCTATTTCGGCTCTTTTTTGGTTTCAAGTGAATTAAAAAAAATTTTTTCTAATACTTTGAAAAATTACCTTGGTAGTGATAGGAATAACATTGAATCTGTAAATTGCTTTGGGCAGTATGGCCATTTCAATAATATTGATTCTTCCTATTCACGAGCAAGAACACTTTTTCATTTGTTTTTATTATCTCTGATTTCTTTGAGCAGTTTAGTAAGTCTTGTTGTAGAGATCTTTCACTACCCTGGTGAGCTGTATTCCTAGGTATTTTATTCTGTTTGTGGCTATTATAAATGGGATTGCATTTTGAGTTGGTTCTCAGCTTGGACGTTGTTAGTGTATAGACATGGTAATTATTTTCATACTTTTATTTTGTATTCTGAAACTGTTGAAGTTCTTTATTGAATCTAGAAGCTTTTGGGCAGAGACTGTGGGGTTTTCTAGGTATAAAATCATACTATTGGCAAAGAGATAGAGTTTCACTTTCTATCTTCATATTTGGATGCATTTTCTTTCTTTCTGTTGACTAATTGCTCTGGCTAGGACCTCAAGTACTCTGTTGAATAGGAGTGGTGAGAGTGGACATCCTTGTCTTACCCTAATTGTCAAGGATAATGCTTCCAGATTTTGCCCATTCATTATGATGTTGTCTGTAGGTTTGTCATAGATGGCTCTTATTATTTTGAGGTATATTCCTTTAGTACCTAGTTTTTTGAGGGTTTTGAACATGAAGAGGTGTTGAATTTTATTGAAGGCCTTTTCTTCATTGATTAAATGAGATTTCTGTTTTTAGATCTGTTTATGTAGTAAATAACATTTATTGATTTGCACATGTTGAACCAACCTTGCATCCCAGGGATAAAGCCTACTTGATTATGGTGATAAGCTTTTTGATGTGCTGCTGGATTTTGTTTGTAAGCATTTTGTTGAGTGTTTTTGCATTGACGTTCATCAAGGGGACTGGCCTAAAGTTTTAGTTTTTCTGTGTCTCTGCCAGGTTTTGGTATCAGGATGATACTGACCTCACAGAATGAGGTAGGGAGGAATCCCTTCTCCTCAATGTTTTGGAATAGTTTCAGTAGGAATAGTACCAGCTCTTCTTTATAATCTGGTAGAATTTGGTCATGAATTCACTTTGGTCCTTGGGTTTTTCTCATTGGTAGGCTTTTTGTTACTGATTCAATTTTGGAAATCATTACTGTTCTGTGCAGGGATTCAGTCTCTTCCTGGTTTAGTCTTGGTAGGTTATATTTCCAGGAATTTGTCCATTTATTGTAGGTTTTCTAGTTCATGTGCATGGAGATGTTTGTAGTAATTTCTGAGGGCCTTTTGTCTTAATAGCTCGGGGTCAGTGGTGACGTCCTATTTGTCATTTCTGACTGCGTTTAATTGATCTTTTCTCGTTTTTATTCATCTATCTAGTGGTCTAACAATCTTATCTATTCCTTCAAAGAACAAATTCCTGGATTAATTAATCTTTTTTATGGTTTTCCGTATCTTAATTTCCTTTAGTTAAGCTCTTATTTTGGTTATTTCCCATCTTCTACTAGATTTGGGACTGGTTTGCTCTTGTTTTTCTAGTTCCCCTAGGTGTAAAGTTAGGTTGTTAATTTGAGATCTTTCTAACTTTTTGATGTAGGCATTTAGCATTGTAAACTTTTCTCTTCACACTGATTTAACTTTGTCTCAGAAATTCTGGTATGTTGTATTTTTTTTTTCATTCATTTCAAATAATGTCTTCGTTTCTGCCTTAATTTCATTGTTTGCCAAAAAGTCATTCAGGAGCAGGTTGTTTAATTTCCATGCAATGGTATGGTTTTATTTTCTTAGTATTAATTTCTATTTTTATTGTGCTGCGACCTGAGAGTGTGGCTGGTATGATTTCACTTCTTCTGAATTTGTTGAAAATTGTTTAATGGTCCATTGTATGGTTGATTTTAGAGTGTGTGCCATGTAGATGAGATGAATCTGTTGTTTTGAGGTGGAGCGTTCTGAAGATATCCATTAGGTCCATTTGGTCAAGTGTCAAGTTAAGATCCTGATTATCTTTGTTAGTTTCTCTGCCTTTATAATCTTTCTAATACTGTCATTGGGGTGTTAAAATCTCCCACTGTTATTGTGCGGTTATCTAAATCCCTTTGTAGTTCTCTAAGAACTTGCTTTATGTTCTCCTGTGTTGGATATGTATGTTTTGGATAGTTCGGTCTTGTTGAATTTAGCCCTTTACCATTATGTAATGACCCTCTTTGTCTTTTTAATTGTTGCTGGTTTAAAGTCTGTTTTGTCTGAAATTAAAATGGTAACCCTTGATTTTTTTCTGTTTTCCATTTCTTTGGTAGATTTTTCTTCATCCCTTTATTTTGAATCTATGGGTGTCGTTGCATGCAAGATGGGTCTCTTGCAGACAGCATACTGTTGAGCATTGCTTCTTTATCCAATTTGCCTTTTAAATGGGGCATTTGGCCCATTTATGTTCAAGGTTAATATTGATATGTGTGAATTTGATCCTGTCATCATGTTTTAGATGTTTATTATGCAGACTTGATGATGCTTTTGTTTTATGTCAATGATCCACGTACTTGTGTGTTTTTGTGGCAGCTGGTAGTGGTCTTTCCTTTCCATTTTAGCACTTCTTATAGCACTCCCAGATTTCATAAGGTAGATCTGGTGGTAGAACTATCTGGGCCTCACCAAGCAGAGGAGATGGAGCTGTGGAGGCAGTGGCTTTCTTGTGCCTCCCAAGAGTCTATCAAGACCCAATTCCAGTACTGCTTATTTCCTGAATTCTTTGTACAAACCCCCAGTCTAGTTATTCCATCTGACCCTCTTTTAAATCCATAGCCTTTGCTGTCTATACCATTCATGTGTTAACCTTGTCAAATATTTATCCTGTGATAAAAATCATCACTCATGGTGATGGTGAATATATAACGAGGTAAGAATGTTAAAATAGAAAGTCTACTAGACTAGACACTTAATTATAGAATCAGTCCCTCATTTAATAATCATATGACTTGAGCAAGTCACTGGATTTTTTTGAATCTCAATTTGCTAACTCATCAGGGAAGAGGATCCAAATATCCTAAGGATTCTTACCTTAGGATATTTGGAGTTGAAATGAGGCAGTGAAAAAAATGTTTAAGATTATAATGTGTTATGTTATTTTAAGGCATTTTAATCAAATGTAGGGGTAATAATAACATATATTAAACATATGTTTTACACTAAATTTTTATATTAACTTATGTAATCATTAGAAAACCCCATGAAGTAAAGATCATTATTATCTTTATTTTATACATAAAGAGTCTGAAGTATTTAGAAGTTAAACAGTATACTCATTATTACACCATTAGGAAATGAAAGAACTAGGCTCGGAACATACGCAGGTTGGCTCCTGAAGCCATTATATTTGGCTGAATTCTGCCATATTACTTTCCATAAAGCTAAATGTTAAGTCTCTTGAGGAGGCAATGCTGCTGACGTACCACAAGAAAATCATCCCCTCCATAATCATCTTAAAAAATTGGGTATTCTGGAGTGGCCTGGTAAAACTCAAACAGCACTTTCTTTCCCTGGAGATGAAACACTCTATGTAATTCTTATCTTTTCTAATGACTCCTCCCTAATAATAATAACTTTATGATAATTGCTTGCTCTCAGTATATAAATGCCTTATTATTATCTTTTGATGTTATCAGGGAAATTTCTTTGCAAACCTTGTAAACTGCGATCTTGTATTTTGCCACCATGGCATCATCAGCATAACAGGTTTGTTTCCTTTACACTCAGGCCTAAAACCAATTTTGTTACATTCCATACATTCTCGTTTTTTCCCATACCTATCTCCCTAAAAATTAATTTAATTAGACTGTCATGTTAAGGTAAGTCAACAAGGGAACAATATATTTAGTTGTCATTCTAATTGAGAGCATGAATTCTTAAGAGAATTATGAAAAATATAAATTTTAAGAATGTATTCTGTGTGTACATATATAAGAAAAATGAAAGAAGCTAGGTTCAAAATGGACTTACCGTTTACTAATTTTATGTCATCTCTTTATTCTATGCAGATTTTTAGGATTTCTTAATATTATCGGTATCTGAGCTTTTCATAAATACTAAACATTCTGAGCAAAGTATCATGTGATAGTGTGTCTAACAGATTGAGAACTTTGTTGAACATAATTTTAATTGGTCTGTTAAATTCAAAGGGAAATAATAAGAGTTAACATTGGACTGAGAGATGACTAAGTGTTGGATATATGCATAAAGTATGCTATGAAGTAGTCATCATTGTTATCACCATTGTACACTGAGAAGAATGGGCTTAGAGAATATAAACAAAATCTATTAGTAGAGCTGGGATTTGAGCCCAGGCTTAAGTCTATCAACAGGATCTTTAATTTTAACCATCATGCTTCTCAAAGAAAGACTACATTATCCAACTAGATAAATCATCAAGCCATATTTTTTGTCATCTAGCTCAGCAACTTATTCCTGCATGAATATCATTCCAAATCAGGAATATATCCATATTTGTTGAAGATTTACCATGGATCTAATAGTGCCCCTTTATAGCACAAGAAAAATATAACAATTTATTATAGCTCATTCAAAATATACAAAATTACAAATTATAACTAGAATATTTAGGAATCACAAAACCAAAGGCTATGCTGCCTTATCCTATTTCTCATCCTCAAGATCTCACTTTAAATAGAATTATCCCTTTTCAGGGAAAAACGATCTCCATAAAGATTAAATTTTATCCTTAATTCTGTCTGTACAGTGAATCACATTTCTTGATTTGCATATGTAGAACCAGCCTTACATACTTGGAATAAAACCACTTGATCATGTTGTACTATCTTTTGGTTATGTTGCCGGATTTGGTTTGGAAAAATTCTATTAAGGATTTTTGCTTTTTTTGTATTATTTGTTTTTTAACTTTTTTATTTTAGGTTTGGTGATACATGTGAAAGTTTGTTACATATATAAACACGTGTCATGGGGGTTTGCTACATATTATTACTTAATTTAATACTTAAAACCAGGTATTAAGCTCAGTACCCAATAGTTATCTTTTCTGCTCTTCTCCTTCTTCCCACATTCCCACCTCAAGTAGACCCTGGGGTCTGTCATTTCCTTCTTTGTTTACATAAGTTCTTACCGTTTTGCTCCCACTTATAGGTAAGAACATGCAGTATTTGGTTTTCTGTTCCTACGTTAGTATCAATGTTCATCAGGGACATTAATCCGTAGTTTTCTTTTTTGGTTGTGTCTTTGTCTAGTTCTGGTATTAGGGTAATACTGGCTTTGTAGAATGAGTTAGGGGAAATTTCCTTGTCCTTGATTTTTTGGAACAGTTTCAAAGGATTGGTACCAGTTCTTTGAATGTTTGGTAGAATTTGGCTGTGAATCCATCTGGTCCTTGGTTTTGTTGTTTTTATTCGGAGAGTGTTTATTACTGATCCAATCTCACTGCCCATTATTGGTCCATTCCGGACTTCTGTATCTTCCAACAGAAGTCCAATTTTAGGAGGTTGCATATTTTCAGGAATTTGTCAGCATCAATCATACTCTGCTGCAATTGTCTGTTAAAGGCAATATTATCATTTTCTTTCTAAACGAGAAGTGGTAAGCATGCTTGGTGAGAATTCAGATCTAGTTTGTGCTGTTCCTCTGCTAATATTGAGTTGCTTATCTCTGTTGACATATGCAGCTTCTCTCTGAGCCTGGACCTAGACCTGTAAAATGTAATTCACTGTACATAAACTATCTTTTAAGAAGAGATTCAAAGATCAAATTTATCTACAAAGTTAGGTAGAAAAATAAGTATAATCCAGGTGTGGTGGCATGCACCTGTAGTCCTAGCTACTCGGGAGGCCAAGATGAGAGGATCACCTGAGCCTAGGAGTTTGATGCTACAGTGAGCTATGATCATGCCACTGCAGTCCAGCCTGGTTGACAGAATGAGACCTTCTCTCTAAAAAAGTATTATTACCATTATTATTATAGACTAATTTAGAAATATAAAGTTTCATCTTAAAACCAGATGTTCAGAGTTCTAGCAGCTTTCTTATTGATGATCTGCCGTTCCCACACAGTCTTTACAAGAAATGAACCAAGCTTCATTTAGAAAACATCAGGTCTCACTTATTTTTAGTGTAATCACTTTTGAGTCTTATTCCTATTTTCTGTAATTTTCTCCTTGCTTTTACTAAAAGTGTAATAATTTTCTTACAACTTAAAATGTAAGCTTTAGACCACAGGAAAGAGAAATAAAAGAAAATATAAACTGTATGAGAGCAGGAATATTTTTTGCTTTTTATTTGCTGATGTATTTGTAGCAATTGAGAAATGTTTGCCATGTGGTAGCTCAAAAACATGGCTGAATAAAGTGAACAAGTCTAATGGAATTTATTGCTAATTTCCAAAGAAATTAAAGAATATGTATGTATTGTGCCACATGCTAGATATAGTGCTGGGGAATTTATGTACATTACTTCATGTAAGTAGCACAAAAATGTTAAGAAGAAACTACCTTTGAGAAAAAATATGCATTATCCTATGTTATATAACTTTCAGAATCACTTTTTGATAGCTAAAATCATAAATAATTATTATAGTTTCCACTTGTGAGAATTCCAAACTAGATTTTTTGATAATCTCTATAATATACATAAAAAGGAGGCACCATTCTCATTTTAGAGATGAAGATATCAAGACACAGAGAATAAGAGCTTAGGGCCAATGACCATTATATCTCCGTCATTTATTTCCTGGCATCACTCTCACATTCTCTGATCCCTCAGCCCCTTGGTCACTTCTTCTGCCATCCTGAGATCTTCATTTATCTCTCTTTAAGTGCACATGAGGCCTGTAAACTTATAGAAAAATTGAATGATTTTAAATGAAGAGATGGTTTTTATCTAATATTTGAGAACACAAAGACAACTAAGATTGTGATCTCTGGCATTCTAGTGGAATAAAAAGATTATTTAAGAGTGTTCAGGACTTCTCCAAATATTAGGAAGTTTACCAAATAATTAATTTAATAGGCAATATAACTCCTGTGAAAACATCTTAACCAGCTTTTTTCCATAATTATTTAACTAGAGAGCCTTGTTTAAGAGTTGTTACCATCTAGGTAAGTATACTAATTTCAGTCCATTAGTGGATAATACTAGTAGATACAAATGTCTAGGGAACACATTTGTAGTGATTTTCTAATACAAAACATTTCTTTCCCATAAAATATGTCACTGCATGATGAAAGTGGAGGGAATCATGCCACTTCTCTGATACTTTGCCACCACAGATCTAAACATCATTGCATATCTTTAAAATGCCTTTTTAGATAAGGGTCTTTAAAAATAAGACAAAGACAAATAAGCTCTTGGTTTTAACACTGTAGGAAATACTTTTCTGATTAGGACCTGACTGTAATATCTGTAAAATATATGTCTTTGTAAACACTTAACTCATTAATACATTTTGTACTTAAAATTTGAATTACATATTTAGAAGATGTTCTTGCTGAAAAATAATTTCCTAATGAGCATCGAAGTCATACAATCTATTTAGCAGAGTTATTATAGTTATTACTAATAAAATCGGCCTCCATTTAAATGTGGAGAACCTGCATTGATTCCAATACCAATTATACATTATCCGTAAATTACATATTGAAACTTAGTGGATTTATGCCAAGATGTAATCACAAGGAATCATGAGGTGAGCAATTTTCAGAGCTCAATTTAATTCAACATCCTTTTAACTGCATCTTCCAAGATTATAATTACATTTAACAATTGGTTTGATTGAAGGAAGAAAAAAAATCATACTGCTTTATTGACCACCATTTTACATACTTGTTTGAATGGCATCACATATAATTTGTAATAAGGCCAATTATGAGAAAAGCAAGAACACCAGGATTTTTAAAATTCTGGTGGAGTGTTTTTAAATTTTCATATAAAAAGTTAAAGGGCCCTCTTTCTAGAACTCAGTGTCACAGAACAGATATATTTTTCCCTATTTATCACAGCAAATGGTGCATTCGTTGACCAGATAGAGAATGGGATGCTGAGTAGAATAAGGGGTTGAATTTTGGAATCTGTTCCTTACAATTTCAGTAAAATTAGGCATGGTGTTTGGCTAATATTGCTTTTTTACATCTAAAACAAGAATTATAAGCTTCCTTTACATGAGTTTTAGAAAAAGTAAACTATATATATATGTATATATATGTTTATATATACATATATACTTAATGTGCCACATGTTTACATATACCATATATATTTATGCTATATATATATATATATATATATACCATTATACATATACCATATATGTATACCATATAGATATCATATATGCTCGTGTGTTTGTATCTCCTGTGTTGGAAGACAGTTGTCCATGAGTCCATCATACTTTTACACATCTTGTGACGGCTCTTATTCCAGACTGTCTTTTCAACTACATTTGTAGAACAAAGAGCCTTGGAAAAAAGTGGTAATATTTCCCTCTGAGACAGAGGGAAAGAAACAGCAATATTTCTTTCCTTATGAACATAATAAGGATATGGCCTTCCTTTGAGGCAGAGGTTAGGTGGGTTTGCTATTCGCTCCTTTATAATATTGTGACTCTCCTAAGCTGGATGCTACTCAATGGGACACAGATTGACTGTGTGTACATCACTCCCCTGGGCATGTTCAGCATTAGCACCTCCATGGAATTGGGGGGCAAGGAAGAGCACGTGAACATGATGTTTCTGTTGCTTGCTGTGCCGTGAGTAATAAATTCCTTTGTCTCTGACCCCAGAGTCACGTGTTCTGCTGGCATCTGAAGGAATGTATTCCCTTCCTGGGACCACAAGGGGGAGTAGTTTCAAGGGCAAGAATCTTCCCAGGCCACGCCCCCCCACCATCCGGGGTCTTAGAGGTCTTTGCTTACATTTTCGTGCACGCGGGAAAGGATCAAACATCAATCCCTGTAGCGGAAGTTTAAAGGAACTCCTACCATAGGCCAGGGGGCTTGGAGAAGGTGGGAATTCCTCCCAGGTTAAAAGTCCCCTTCTTCTACACCCCCTTGGATTCCCTATTTGAGTCCCCTTCCACAATATTTGTGGAAACTTTCTCTTTCGTCTTTTTGTCTCTTCTTTTTCTCTTTCTTTGCTTAAATAATCACTTTCTGCAAAAACTCTTTGGGTCCGACATTTACTTGCTAGCGCACTGCACCCAGTGTGGTCCCCCCTCCCGTTCTTGGGTGAGTGAGAGACCAAGAGCCTGGAGCCCAGGGAGCGAGCTAAGCCTCCCCTGCACCCTGGGTCCCAGAACCAGGCA
Source organism: Plecturocebus donacophilus (assembly GCA_004027715.1). NCBI lineage: Eukaryota > Metazoa > Chordata > Mammalia > Primates > Pitheciidae > Plecturocebus > Plecturocebus donacophilus. The sequence goes on along the minus strand of PVKP010009932.1, from coordinate 44,369 downwards.
AACACATCTGCTAAACTGGGGTAAGCTGACTTGTTAGATTGTAGCAAGGGTAATATTTCAGCACCACAACAGTTCTTGACAGCGAGGCACTTAACATAGGAGGATATTATTTCTTTTCATTTTGAGTCATGTGATTAAAAAAAAAAACAAAAACTGGCATGTAAGGAAAAAGACATGAATGGCCTCACTTTATGTGTAAACTTTATATTATCACCAAGGTAGCATTCTTGAAATTACAACTGTCATGTGTATGTCTAATAAGCATTGCCCAAACTCTCTTATTTTCTCCTTATGTTTTTCTTTTCCTTTATTTAAATCAATAGTGTTAGCAGAAAACATTAGAGAGAATACCCAAATGCTTGACTTAACCAGAGAACCAGGATCTGGGAAGATGTAATATTTCTGTAAAGAGAGAAAACTGGGAGCTGCAACCCAGTCACAGCTCATCCCACTGGCTAAGCTGGCAAAATAGGCAAATCTGTTTTTAGCCATTTTGGTAAGGGAAAATAGAGTGTCTTGATTGTCCTTTTTAAAACCGGGATAATAATTTCCACTTGGGAACAATATATAAAGAGCAGGTTAAATATTTTAATTAGTCCTTCTTTCAGTAATCTATGCAACTGTGAATAGAACCGTTTATTTGATGATCACATTAAATTAGCCAATATTGCCACTGTGATTGTAAAATAAATGTAAATAAAACATATTCCACAAATCATTTTTTCTTCCTTTTATTCTGCTTAAAAACAACAAATAGAAGAATCCTCCACTTTGTTTCTTTAGGAAATTAAAGAACCTCTATCTGTTTCATAGCTCAAAGTAGAGATCAAATCAAAACATAGCAATTATTTCATTAAGGTGTAAGCTATGCCTCTTTTTTTTCCATTAAATGCCTTTGGCATGAAATAAAACTGGGTTTGGCTATGTTAAGGCAAGGCATTAGAACAGCAGCATGCACACCCTGTCTGCCTACCTGAAATATAAAGCTGCCTCTTTAATACCTAAATTCTTACCTACTGTAAGAATTCTAGGCAATGAGACAGCATGGTTGGCCAAAAAAAATCCCAGTCAATTATTGTTGTTTGCTCATATTTTCCTTGCAGGAACTTTTTTAAAAAACAAATGCTTGATGCTAGTGGACAAGACCAACCATTATGGATTGATGAGTCGGGGAGATATTGAGTACCCACTACATTGTCAGCACTGGGTGGATGTGCGGTTACTATCCCCCTGATTGATTGACTGATAATGCTTGTTTCTATCCACTAGTATCAGTCATTGATTTTTTAGTTCCTTAAATTTTTTTCTGATAAGGAAACAGACTAAAAATTGCTAAAATTTAATAGAAATATAAAATAAGATAGAGTGATATTTAACTTTTTATATTTGTGAATTGTCATCAAAACTGTTGTGAATAATATGTCACTAGGGAGTTCAACTTTTAGATTTGTGAAACAACTAATTGATGTAGAAAATACTTCAATAGGCTTCATGTTATTTATCTTATTTACTTTGAGTGTTAACTGTGCTATTATAGGTTCAAGGTTCAACTATATTTGAATATACCTCAAAAATTCATTTCAGAAAATAAGTCCAATAACTAAGAGCCATTAAATGTGACATTGTTGACATTTAAATTTGAGGGATGGTACCAGGATCTTCCCTTTTTCATGATTAGAGAAAACTATTGCACTGATCATTTTAAAGTACATTCCAACATTCAGGAATCACCATATTTACATATTAAAAGCTAGTAAACTAAGCCTGGTGCTGCACCTACAGTCTCAACTATTGCAGAGGCTGAGGCAGAAGGATCCCTTGAGCTCAGGAGTTTGAGTCCACTGTGGGCAACCGATCAAGACTTTATCTCTTAAAAAAACAACAATAACAACAACAACAAAAACAAACAAACCTAGTGAACCAGAGAGCTTATAACATTTACTTATGATATTTAGAAGCTGGGGCATTTGTAAGAATCTGTGACATCTTAGAAACACCTAGACTAGTATGTTAACAATCTAATGCACAGCCTCCAGAAAAAGTAACTAAAGAAGAAGAGAATGGCGTGTGAATAAGCTGTACTGAGTTGGGGGCGTCCTGACGTCAGGTACTATGCATTCTAATGGTTGGGTCTTAGTTCTTACCAGCAGAGTTGATGGCGAGTATATGCTGATAAATGCACTAATCACATTTTAAAAAATATATTTCTCTCATAAATTAACAGCAGTAAACAAGTTGATAACTTTGATTTGGCCTTCATATCATAGTCTTATAAATTCTTAATGGAAAGAACTTTGTTATTAATGTGAAAGTGTTAAGCATGTTGCAAAGAGTCATGTGATTAAATGCAGTAAACTCATGGCACATAGAATGTTTTGTCAGTCTTTCCTAAAAAAATCGAAATGTTTGTACTATAAAGTTTCTGCAAGCTTTATTATTATTATTAATTACTCTTATTACCTGATTTTACAGATTCAAAAATAGTTTTACAAGTTTGTCTCTGTGCTCAAGTGCTGTCTGTGTATGTTGTGATTGGTTTATTTGTAAAATGCATTTCAACGTAAGTTCTCATTTAAAGGTATGTATATCATAATTCAAATGTGTTAAACTTCTAAGATTCTCTTTCTAGTTTGAAAGGATGATAAATACAGGACAGCTCACATCCCCTTTAAAAAAAAAAGCCCAAAGATTAACTATTAGGCAATCTAAAACAAATGATTCATTTGAGCTTTATAAATTCTTGGAAACAATGATATGAGCTGTACATGCCAATTTGTACTTTTTATGAAGAACTGCCAACAAGCGGAGATTTAATGCAAATATAGCTTGCTGTTTAATACTTTGGTGAACAAGATATTTAAAATAGTCATTTATAACCTGTCTTACCAGTTGCTGCTCTAAATGGCAATCTAGTAATCAAGTATCAAGTTGAATACAAACCCAGAAGGAAAAACATTTAAAAAACTTAAAATCTGAATATAACATAATTTTGCAATCATAAATATTTACATATTTTACATTTGTAAACAAGTTCACTGTTAACAGTTCTATTGCATGAAAAATGTCTAACTAAGTAAAATCTATGTTATGTGTCAGTTTCCTTATTTGTAAAATGGAGATATCATCAATAGCATCTACCTCACAGGGCTGTTGTAAGAAATAAGTGAGTCAGTGTAAGTAGAGTTCTTAGAACTGCAGTTAGCCAGAATTGCTCAGTCCTTACTAGTCCTATGACGAGGTCAATGGTTTTCAATGAGTGAGACAAGTCCCTTTTAGGGCCTTATCAGAATTGCTTAGGAAACTCTCAAAGTGAAGCCATTTCCCCTGTAAAATCTCCCTCGAGCTCTAATGGGTCATGCTCCCATCTCCCATTCTTCCTTCTCATACTCATGTGCTGAATCAATTTCCCACAAACCTCTTGACTGATGAAAATGGGTTAAATTATTTTATTGTAAGTTAATTGTTCAGAAACTTCTAGTAGCTAAAAAGCCAATTGTTCTAACTTGCAGGAGAATTTAAATAAAAGAAGGGATACTTTGCAAATGCTGCAAATAGGATATATTAGTTTCCTTTTGGTTCTGTAACAAATTATCACAAATTTAGTGGCTTTTTAAACAATGCAAATTTACTATGTTACATATGTGGAGGTCAGAAGTCTGAAATAGGTATTCCAGGGTTAAAATCAATGTGTCAGTGTGTTCCCAGACCAAACTGAGGGTCGGACTGCTATTTCTTGTGGTCCAACGATGAGATGCAGATGAACTGGGGAGGAAGAGTGTTTATTTCTGCAACAAGTTACAGGGAGAAGGCCTGGAAATTATCACCAGACCAACTCAAAATTACAAAGTTTTCCAGAGCTTATATACCGTCTAAGCTGTATGTCTGTGTGTAAGTGCATTTATCTAAAGTGATTAACTTCCTTTAACCTATAGCTAAGGTCTGAGTCCTAAAGACCTTCCTCTGGAGCCTCAGTGAACTTACTTAATCTAAATGGGTCCTTATCTTGTCTGCTTCCAAATTACAGAGGTTTGGGGAGTTCCCTGAGACCCCCATGAACTTGTCTGTGGAGACCTGGGGAGTTTATTCAGATATCCAATAAACCTGTTTAATGCTAAATGGATCCTGTTAGGAATATCTTCGTTATTTTGTCATGCTTTAAGGCCCAGGAGAGGCCTAGGCAAAACTCTTGGTGGGCTTTTGTTACATTCTAGCCTTTAGAGGGCACTGGCTTTTTCAGCATTTAATATTCAACTTACCTCCTCAGTGAGTACTGACTGAAACAGTTATTATGGAAGCCTGCAACAGTGAGACCTGGCCGGCAACAATCCCCACTGTCAATTTGCGCATGATTTCTATCATGCTTGTATATTTATTTACCACGATAATTGTAGGGAATCATCTTTCTGGTGACTTCCTGATGAGAGAGGGTCATTGTTATGGGACACCAAATACAGTGCTGGAGTGGAAAAGATCAATTTGTTCCTGTTTTGGGGGCTTATTTTGGGGGCTTAGAGGCAGTGCCTGCTGAAACATAATAGTATGCAACAGCAACACATAAATAGGTTGCTGCTGTTTTCTTCTGAAGTTTAAGTTGTCTAGTCTTCAGTTCACAGGGCTTTAAGAAAGCACAGCTTAGGTTTCAGTGATTTCCAATTAGGAAAAATGGGGGAAAGGAAAAGAAAAATGAAAAATTTGAAAACATTATTTTGGAGAATTGTAGCAAGAAAAATTAGAATTTAATCCAAGCTGTAGAAAATAATAAAAATTGAAAAACATCAGGAAAGCATAGAATTTAACAACAGGTGTAGTATAATTTTTGAAACATAATTTTTCTCTCTTCAGTTTCCCATTTTTGTTGAAAGATAAATCATGGTAGGACTGGTTTACCTTGTTATATTTGGCCTAATTATTTGTATACAGTGCAGCAAGAATAATTATTTTTCACACAGGCCTTTTAAATTGGTTTTCATTCAACTTTGTTCGATAGAAGGAATCTGAGATAAGACCTTTTTAAAGCTGAGTCCAGCCATGATTTGTACCATCAAATAGCTATGAGTTGGGTGAATTCCTCTCTTCTTGAGGTTCCAAGATATCTTGAGGTTCCTGGCCTGTCAGAAAGTGACATTCTTTACGTTCCACAGATTAGAAACCCTGTTCAGGGACTTGTACACAAAAGATGAGGCCAGTTTTCCAAGGGCTTTATTGGCTCCATAGGTTTGATTGTCTAAGGAAGAGTATAGCATTCTAATCAAAGCCTTGGTAAAATAACCAGACTTTTCCAATTGTGTTCTGTTATAAAATAAAACAGATTCTTATTGCACTTACGCAAATAACTATATTGCCATAAATTAAGAATACTCACAAATAGTTTCCAAATTCTGGAAAAAATCAGGTAGAGAGAAACAAATATGCTTCAAATTTTGTTTATAGGAGTATATTTACTTAATTATTAAAAGCTATTAATAGCTCAAAAGAAAAGTTTCCTTGACTCTGAAAAGAAAAGCAAAGGATTTGCAATATTTTCAGCAAAAAGTCAAAATGATCACTTCAATCTCCTGTTACTTCAGTTCATGAAGTTAGTTCCTGTCCTGCTTGATATTAACGAACATTTTAGCTCTTCAAATGTTCTTCCCAAATGTTTTTCCTTTATTCTGATGTCACAATTGCCAAAGTTATCAGAAACATGCATTTAAGAGCATCTGTTAGAGTTTTATAGCTGATTATAAAACCACCTTCTAGAGAGGACCAAATGAAGTCAACAATTGTTTATGGATGACAAAAAGTTTTAGGGTAGCTGTAAAGACACAATTGACAAGGAAATCTGTTATCTCTGTGGCACACAATAATTTAACATAACAATTATAATTATTACTGATAACACACACTAAGATATATAAGAACTATAGGAGTTTCCCAAAATTTTGGAACACATACAAATAACATATTTATACAAATATAGCCCAAAGAAAGCCAAACCTCATTTTATATTTGTCAATGCTCCCTGCCTGATTTTTGGTACCAAATAAACCAAATTTCACCTTTATATTAGTGTGCTATTAATATTAAACACAATTCCTAATTAAGCTTTATAGACATATTTACCCAATTTTAGTATTTGACCATAAGGTAAGATTTTTATAGATCTTTTATAAACCTTTACAATTTTTGTTAAGAGAACCTTAGTGCTCCTAAGAGAAACCCGTTATATTTTTATTTGAGTGCTCATTTACAGAAAAACTGGATAACACTCCTTTAACTTTAGCCAACATGTTTACACACAGAAATTCCTTTACAGTCAACCTTCCACAACTTGCTTAAAACTTCATCTTTATTTTAGCCAACTTAAAACAATCCTTTAACCTTTTAATCTAGGCAAAAATCCACATTCTCATGCTTCTTTATAATCTTTTTACCACAAGTATATTTTGATTTCTTTACATACCTTTCACGTAAACTGTTTCTCCCATAGTCTTAAATAGACATTACACTGTTAACTCTTAACAACCTTTACTTTTGGTGAAATCCTTGGTAAGTTTGGGATTTTAATTATGTACTAGGTGTGGAGCCTAGGACCTAGACAGAAGTACAGATAAGGTTTGACTTATTCCAGCATCTAACTCCATGTGTCCCAGACCTTACCTAGCTGTAAAGCAGGCAGATCATACAGGTAAGAGTGATAGTGAATTTTATAAAGCATTTAGAAGACCTAATCACCTTTAAATTGTACATTTCTTGCATAATTTCCAAATTATTTCATGACTTACACAGACAAGCTATGACATGCTTTGACTTTCTTACTTGTCCTAAATGACAGAGCAGGAGCACCATCATCTTGAACAAATACTGCCACTTTAAGTTCCAGCTCCCTTTCTAGCCTCATGCATTTCAAAGAAATCACTTCTCCTCTAAAAACAAGTAGCCAAAAAGAGCAAACAGTAAAACACAGATAAGACATCTCAGGCACAGAGGGACATGTGAGGGAAGTCTCTTGGGCAACTGCCAAATTTCACCCTCATACAATGGGTCCCAATAAAACAGTGGGTCTTAATAAGCACATTCCTTTTCCTTCAGGTGTACTAAGATAGGGAAGCTAAAAGCAGACTCAGGAGGTATGCCTGCAGCTTCAGAAACATGTATGGAAACAGACACACAACTCTCTTTCCCAGATAAGCACAGCAAAGAGACAAAGAAGCATTCCAAGCTTCTGATCAACTCTCCCACCCTGAATTCTCAAAAACTCTTAGTCTGTAAGAGAAAGGGCCTCTGACCTAACTCAGCCAAAAGCCCCTCTCAGGTTTATTCTATAAAATAAACCTCTCTTTACCTGTCAAGCCACTTTTAGAGTTTCTTTCCTTTCTTTCTTACACTAAACATCCCTCTTTTTAAACAACCAGTTGTTTTACTTTAGGACAAGAATTTACCTTACAAGATTTTTTTTATATATAAAATCTTTTTTCTTTAATACCTTTTTGCATAGCTAGGGGAATGGCTAATTTTGTATGTCCCCAGGCCTTATCTAGAATTTAACACTCCAAAACAAATAGAACAATTTCTAAGTTAAAGAAATATTTGGGTATTTTTAGTGAAAAATACCCAAATATTGAAATATCTGTTGTTTAATTTAACATTAGATTCTAAATTATGATGTTTGTTTACAAATATTTATCCCATTTATCTAATTATTTATTTTAATCATTTACCTAGACTATTTATGAAAACTGCAATAGTCATTATTTAAAGTTATTAAACCACCATTGTAAAATTATAACTGAGCAGTGAAAATGATCTGAACTAAATGACTCTATCTTGGGTCTAACCTCCAAGCTATTCGTGTTCATTAACCTAGTTTATAGTTTAGCTTTGAAACAAAGACGATAACAGCCCTTTCCCAGAACAAACTTCCTTCATGTCTGTGTACTAGACTGCCTCAGGCCACAAGATTAGAAGTTAGGGCATTTTACTAAATAATTGGAGATGTAGCTATCTTCATTAAAACAATATTAATGTTTTATTTATTAAAAATTACACAAGCAAAGATCATTCTGTTTGAGGCTGAGTTATAGTTTTGTAGCCTTTATGCCAAATGTTGACACCTTATAGTATTTGGCAGAGGTAAGTATGAAATTGCTTGATCAATAAATGCAAACAAAAATGTATGCTGGCCACTCTTAAGAGATTTCTAATATTATTTTATTAATAATTGTTAAAGCTAGCTTACTTATTGAAGATTTTAAATAACATAAACTTGAAAAAACATTTGATTAGTCTTTTTTGTGTTAAAATATTTAAGCGAGTTTATTTTTCTTTGAGACAATTAATTAGAACTCTTTTATATATTTTTAGTAGTGAAACATGATGTACACAAGACATAAATACACAGACATATTAGGCATGCCAATAGATATACATTTTACAGATTCATAAGACCTCCTTTTTTCTATCTTAGACTTGCAAACTCTTGATAACCTGGTTTATTACTCTGTCAGTTGTCAGCTAAATAGCCCTAAATCTGCATATTGAAGGAAACAACTCTAAGTGAAAAATCAAATGGCAAGATTTGCATCTCAAGGTACACAAGGAAAAAGTCTGGTGGTGCTAGAAGGAGATTAAATATGGATGCCAGATCAAACATAAAATTATAGAAATTTATCATAGGACTGTATAAGGAGATTAACTTTAGATATTGACTACCTATCTTTTTACTGGATCTTTGAGCTCTGAGCAGAGCCCACACTGAATCCTGAGTTTTTCAAAAGGGAGAATTATTATGAGACTAGACTATGTGATGTTTTTACAGTACACTTAATTTTTTTTTCCAAAGACATTTCTAAGTGTCTAAATTACATTTTTTCTTTAAAACCCCAGTACAACTTCGGTTGCAATAGCTATTAATGAAGAAAACAGAATTGAGTTAACTGAGAAGAAAAAAACTTTTGCTCAAAAAGACAAGGTCCTAGGAGAGAAATAAACAAAAACATGAAGGCCCTTTAAATACAAACGTGCACACATGCACACCGACATACACATATCTTGGATGTTAGCTTTTAATTAAGCTGATTTGCAACCATTGAGCTCCTAAAAGAAAACTTTTTCCTTCCTAGAGGCCTCTCAGCAGGAATGGACCCAATACCTCCCATTTTCAAGTTTACACGATATCAAAAAAATAATAATAATACAGATACACCAGCAACTGGAGACAAATTTGGACAACACAAGGGGGCTGCACACAGGCAAAACAGACTCAAAACCAGCTCAAAACCTGATCTCAACCAAAAATGCAAAGTGAGCGTATGAGCTAGCACTATTGCCTCCCTTGGTGGTACCGGACAAATGGCTTAACAAGTCCAGATAGGAAAACAGTAGGCTCCCAGCCCACCATCCAGTTAACTCACCCTTTAAGCACATCTTCTGATCTCTGTCCTTCCCCAGCAGTGAAAGGGACTTGCAATGTTGCACATGAGAGCCCTCAGGAGGGTGCCCAGGAAAATCTCACCAGCAGCTACTGGGTTCCTCCTGAAGACTGTCTCATTGTAAGCCACTGGCTGCCGAACGCAAAACTCTCCCAGTCTCTCCTGGCTGGGTTGCCAGATTTTGTTCCCGGACCAAACTGAGGGTGGAGCTTTTCTCATGGCCCAGTAACGAGATGCAGATGAACTGAGGAGGAAGAGAGTTTTTATTTCTCTAACCTGTTACAGGGAGAAGGCCTGGAAATGATCGCCAGACTAACTCAAAATTACAGTTTTTCAGAGTTTATATACCTTCTAAGCTGTATGTCTACATGTAAATGTGCATTTGTCTAAAGACATAAGTGATTGACTTCTTCTACTCTGTAACTAAGATCTGAGTCCTGAAGACCTTCCTCTGGGGCCTCAGTAAATGTGCTTAATCTAAATGGGTCCAGGTGCTAGGGTGATTACCCTTGTCTCCTTCTAAATTACGGAGGTCTGGGGAGTTCCTTTAGACTCCTAGTAAACTTGTTTGTGGAGGCCTGTGGAGTTTCTTCAGCTCTCCAATAAAACTTATTTAATCCTAAATCGGCCCTGTTAAGAATACCTTCATTATTTTGTTATGCTCTAAGGCCCAGAAAGGCCTAGGAAAAACTCTTGGTGGGCTTTTGTTATATTCCAGCCTTTGTATAAGGGCACTGGCTTTTTCTGCTTTTAATAGTTAACTCAACTACTCAGTCAGTACTGAAACTGTTATTAGGGAGGCTTGCGTTCGTGAGACCTGGCCTGCAAGAAACAGAAGAAGCAGGAAAGAAAGACATTACTTCTAGCTGGAGAATCATTTCTTTGTCCATCCCAGCTCCTAGAGGTAGCCAGCATTCCTTGGCTCATGGCCTTTTCCTCCATCTTTGAAGCCACCAATTATATCATTCACATCTCTAATCCTCCTGACCCCTTCTTCAATTGTAATGACCCTTGTCATTACATTGGGCCCACCCAGATAATCCAGTATAATCTCCTGTCAATTTAATCACATCTACAAAGCTTTTTTCCCCCCCATGTCAGGTTAATGTATTCACAAGATTAGAACATGATTTCCTTGGGGGTCTGTTATTCCACCTGACGTGGAGAGTAAACTATCTGAATAAGCATCAAGAAGAATAATGTGTAATCTCAGCTCCTGGGAAATAGAAATCAACATGAATTTCATGGCCTAATGGAAATCATCAATAGTTTGAAACAGTCAAATCACATGCAAGAGTAACTACCTGTAAATTAGTAGGCACTTAGTAGCTCAGAATCTCATAATCAAGAGCTGATTTCAAAACTTTCTATAAGCCAGTGTGATAAAGTAGGATGACTTCTACCATTCTCCAGCTGTGTGAGTTTTGGGTCATCAGAGCCTCTTTGACCTTTGCCTTTTCTCATCGAAAAGATAAGAAAAAGGGTCTAAAAATATTATATATAAAAATAATATATGCAGAATGCCTATCTTACTGTCTGACATATTCACTATTACAATTGTTGAGTTAATTTAAATGATCTAATTTAATAATGCTTTGGCAGAACATTATATATGTAAGAGAACTATGTGGGTTAATGTTAAAATCATCATCCTTATTGGGTTCTTTCATACTGGTCTTTGTTTCTATAATTGTAAGGCCGTGCTGCTGGGTAGGGTCAGTCTAGAGTAATTCCTCATAGTAAGGTAAGACTATTAATAGCTAACAAGCAGTGAATGCTTAAAATTATGCTACGCACTGTTCTGAATGTTTTACAGGTCTCATCTCTTTTGATCCTCACAATGACCCTGTTATTAGCACATGGTTTGTAATCTTGGCAAGGCTCTTCTCATGCTAAGACATGACTCACTGGCGTGTTACGCAAAACTGATTTGCTAATCAAAGGAAAAAATTAGAGTGAAACGGAATGTAATATCACTTTAGAAAATGTCTGAAATTACTTCGTCCAAAACGTGTAGCTGAAAGATTGTGAGTTATGTAAACCCACTTGCCTGCGTAATGCACTTTCCAGTATAATCTACTTTTAGAAATTGTTTAAAATCTTTGCGGGCAGAGCCCCAAAAGGCAGGAGGACAGTGTGATTTCAGCCTTCAAATCAAACGTATGTGTTTAGAGCAGGCCGTTGTGATATTTCTCTCTTGTCCTGCCCTGTTCTTTCAGTCAGTGGCTACTTTCTAACCTCTCATGGCTGCCAGATGAGTCATTCTACCTAAGTGCTGCTTGTAGTGAATCGAGTAAAACAGGGACCGGAATTGGATACTCTGATATCTAACAAGTAGATGAGAGTTGGGGGGGAAAAAAACCCTCCAGCATAAATACTATCTATAGAGATGAACCCAAGGTGTGTCTCACACATCTTACGTCATTGACTGGAAATCCAAACCCTTACTGCGTGTCAATGAGCAAATCAAAGATAGATAAATAAATTAAAATACGTACTTTCTTATCTGTGTGTGCCTAAATGAAAGTGACCTAAAAGAATATCAATGTACATGGTTCTCTGACAGTCAATATTTATTTGTGATCATTTTTAGTACAGAAACCATAACCATAAATAACCTAGCAAAGGACACACAAAGTGGCCACAGGATTATAAACTTTCTTTTTCATTCATGTGATAAAAAGAGCTCTGAAGCATGGAAGTGCTTCAAGAACTATTATTTCGTAGGAGCCAAAATAAACCTGCATACATTTTAAACAAAACAATTATCAAAAAGAACTTTGAGAACTTCCTATGGTTAAAAAGACCCAGAAGAACAAGTAGAAACATTTTCTTCTCCCCTAATATTACCTGCTTCGTGTTATTGCTAAAGAAAATTAGTTGGAAGAGCTGTCCATACGTGCAGGCAAAGTAATTAGTAGACTAGGATGTAATTTGAATGTCACTGAATGATTAAATGGAATAAAATTATTTTGTCCTAAAAATAGGACTGAGTATTAGAAACTATGGCCACAAGGTTAATTCCTTCTGAAAGCAACTGCGTATTTACTGAATTCAAATTAGCATTTCATATGCAGGTATTCGCTCGTTTTAACTACCTATTACCACTTGGCAGAGAGCATTCTCCAAGAAATTTCAAAACAGAAACAAGTGTGATTTGATAGGGAAAGGAGCAGGGAACCTCTAAGGGAAGAGACGGTGTGGGACACGCATTCCCCGCCCTGGGAGACCCTGAACATTGGCTCTCGGGAGGGAAGGTCCTCAGCTGAAATGTTTTAGTCATTTGCTCACCTTAATTATGTAGCACAGCATTTAAAACATACATATGGACTGAGTAAATATTTATGGAAAAAATGATGGTGATGATGACGATAACACTTGAATCATCTACTAGTGTCAGAAGTTATTTCAATGTTCTTCACACTTAAATTATTTTTTTTTTTTCACTCTTTCAAACTACCCTGTGAGGTCAGTCTTGAAGTGTAGAAAAGATAGATACAGAGAATTTGCCAAAGATTATGCAGCAAGAAAATCCGAATGCCAGAATTCAAAAGGGGGCAGTTGGGCTCCAGAGCCCTGGTCAGAACAAAGGCAGGCGAAGGGCTGGAAGGGCAGGGAAGCAAGGGGCGAGGGGGGAGAGGAGACAAACAGGGGAAAGAAGGAGGGAGATGGCCTGCGGGCTGCTGGTCCCTGATGTCCTCACTCCAAACCTGAGCTGGCCGATGGCATTCGGAAGGTAAAGGAAGCAAATAAGTAGAAACTCTCCAGGCAGATGCCCCGCAAGCCAGACTTGAGAAATTTGGTGACTGGCGGGTACTTGGTCTTAGGGCTGGTCTGGCTCAACATCTGCCCTCTTGCCTGGAAGGTGGGGACGGGGTAAGGAAACCCGAGGCATTCACACAGCTGCTCAGGGCAAGGGTCTCCCCAGCTGCCTGACGATCCAACTTCGTTTAACCAAAGGCCCGCATGCAGCCAGCCAGCTGCGTAGTCCGGTTTTCCTGTGAGCAACATTTTATAGATCTCAGGATACAATGGAAGGTAGTTTAACCATTGGAATTCGACTCCACTTTTCTCTTCCAACCCTCTCCAAAGGCTTTTTGATATATATTACAGCGTAAGATTATGCTGGGGATGATTTCAAATGCATTGTGCCATCCTTTGCTCATTCATAATTTTACCTATTTAATAGAATACCCTTTCCTGAAATGTCAAACACTGGGGAAACCATTTAAATAAAAAAAAGTAAAGGTTTGCTTCTATAGTGCGATTTCAAAGCTGGAAAGTCAAGACGCCTCTCCAGATCTCTCTCTCACCCACTTGCTTAAATCTGAGATCTCTTTAACAGAAGCAAAGCCTTTTCTTTCTCTGTGAGCTAGGCCGTACAAAACATAAGTCCTCCTGAAAGAGGCAAAGCACCGACTTACGATGATCCTAAGTTGTAAAGAACTAATACTAGATGTTTTTGAGGATTCACAGACTTGGAGGGCATAGAGCAAAAGGGCCCTTGGGGGTTGCAGGAGGGTGGGCAGCAGGCCACAGGGCAGAGAGGGCAAGAGCAGGACAGGAGCAAGTCCAGCTGGGTCACCCACCTCCCAACTTTTCTTAAGCTGTGTTTGTGCCAAGATAAATAACACTATTGTTCATCCCTTGGATGGAAGAATATGCAAAGTATCACACACAGTTAAGAACTTCAATTATGATCTAGAATATGTAGATTTCAAACTTTGCTCTGCCGTCAACCAGGATGTGAGCTATAGCAGTTTCCTCTCCTCTGTTACCACTCCTCCATCTGTAAAATTAGGTGATAATAGCAGCATTTTATAGGCTTGCCAAGAGCATTAAAATAAATAAACATGTAAAGCACCTAGAAAGCTGACTTCCATATAGTAACTGCACCATAAATGTTAGCTATGATTGTCGTTATGTCTCTGTTTTGTAAGCGTGACTGATAAGAGAGAGAACTTCTCATAGGTTACATTTCTTTAGGTATTTCTGTAGATCTCACTAAATCAGACACCCCAGTAGTAACAGGAATAACATAGCAAACTGTTAGAATTGCTTTTCTTTAACTATTTCTTCCACCCGCTGCCAAGGTTATGTCGACTACACTTAGAGGCTGTTTACTGATCAAAAAATGCTAATCTAATCACAGATTGCTCTGAAGCTAGAAAGTATTAATTACTCTATGTCACTAGGCATTTTTAAAGTTATTTAATAGGATTTATAAATATTGACACACAAGTCATTAAAGAATAAAACTTTTGTCTCTCTTAGATAAGGTTATTTATAACGTCCTTGTCTAATTTGGCTAATGTAAATTATGATTCTGCAATTCAATTTTGTCCTCCTTGCATCATTCATTCTGACATTATTGAATATTAAAAAAAATATGAAAATAAATTACTTAGAGGATGAATTCAGAATCATTGAATTTTCTAGCTGAAAGGGACCTTGGAAATCCTACACAGCTCAATCCAAAGAACTCAAGTATCTTCCTAAGGTGTCACATCTTCAGGAGGAGAAAATCATACTTCTTACATCTAACACTGTCTTTTTACACATCCAAACCTACATGTCTGAAAAATTTCTTATAATGTATATTCCTGACGCTCAAGAATCAAATAATGTCCTTCTGGATTTTCCTCTGGGGTAAACAAGAAGTCACAACAGAATCCGTGGAGCTGTGCACTGTTGCTACTCAGAGGTTATGTCTTCAGAAAGTCCTTTCTTGACCTCACTACCTAAAATAGCCACTGACAACCACCCTTGCAACTCCACATAATTATTTACTCCATAACCTGCTTCATTTCTTCAAAGCCCGTTTACAATATAGATTATTATTATTATTTTGAGATGGAGTCTCGCTGTGTCGCCCAGGCTGGAGTACAGTGGTGCGATCTCAGCTCACTGCAACCTCTGCCTCCCGGGTTCAAGCAATTATTCTGCCTCAGGCTCCCAAGTAGCTAGGACTATAGGTGCGCACCACCATGCCTGGCTAATTTTTGTATTTTTAGTAGAGACGGGGTTTCACCATATTGGCCAGGCTGATCTCGAACTCCTGACCTGGTGATCCACCTGCCTCAGCCTCCCAAAGTGCTGGGTTACAGGCGTGAGCCACAGTGCCTGGCCAAAATTATTACTACTATAGTAGTAGTAGTACTGGAGATCATCAGTTGGCTAGTTTATTTCCTATCTTCCTCAAAAGAATGCATACCTCAGAAGACTAGGGGCTTCATTTTTCTTGCTCCCATTGTATTCCCACTGCCTAGGACAATACCTGGAAAATAGTAGGTTCTCACAAACACTAACCCCACCTTGACCCACATCCTAGGTGTATAAATCCCACTTACACTTCACTATGCAGCCCTGCAAGTTGATATGCAAAATCTGGGAAAGAGTCTTTCTCTGTGCCATAACTCAAAGGAATGACATAGGAATTATGTAATAACAAGGGAGTTTTCTTTTTTAGTGGCCAGATCTTTGTCAACTATAGGGAGTTCTTGAGAAAGATTTCAAAAGAATGAAGATACTGATGACATGTTTCATATTTCTGATCCAAGTAAACCTGAATTAGACTCATTCTCAATTGTACAAGCTCTAATTTTTTTAATTTGCTTACCTTATCTAAATCTTGGTCTTAAAATTTGCAACAGAAAAGGTCTCAACGGTGAAGATTGTCATCAGAACAATTTTGAGGCCTCAGCTCTGGTTTGTGTTCTTACTGTAATATTTTAGCAGATGTGGTTTTGAGATGTCTCTTGATTGTCTGTAGGTTTTTTAATTAAAAGAGGACAAAAATCAAAAGGAGTACTTATTAATCACCAGGAGGATTTATTTATTACTGAGGCAGTGTCTGGAAAAATCAATTTATTGCAAATGTTTCCTGCAGGTTTGCAGATTTCAGGCAATTAACAAAAGCTGCTATAATTCACACAAAGAGAACATTTACTGTGTTGCCAATAACTCATTTTGATAAATTAGACCTTGATTATGTTGCATTTTATGAGAAGAATAGGTTTAAAACTGCAGAGCAGCACAAGGGCTATTTGTAGTAACGACACAAATGACATAGAAACTGACCGTGTCGGCTGACTGCATGTTGCATCAAGAGTCTTTCATGGTCACTGTGGGGTGTGTGTGTGTGCGCGTTGGTCATACGTTTGGGTGTCAGTTTCTTGGTACTTAAAGATGATGAAGTGAGCACCGGAAAACAGAAACAACACATACTGCAGGAATTGAGAAAGCTGAAAAAATCAAACAAAAACAGACTCCATTAGGATTGCTCATTTACTCTCTCCACAAACTTGGATGATACCATGGCAGCAGATGAGGCTAGTAGCCTCTTTGTTTCTGTCCAAAGCATGTCATTAGGCCAATTTCAAACACTTGCTCAAACTCTTCTCTCATTTAATCAACTCAAAAAGAATTATCACTGATTGTGTGCCAGCTTCTATTCGAGGAATGAACTCCTCCGTCAGCCTCAGGAAGTGAGAAAGCAATGTAATAGAGAAAGTGATGTTTCCATGACTCCAGGGAAGGGTATGTGTTTTATAGATTACTGGAGGCATGTTTTTAAGTCAGTGGGATGGGAATGACAAGCGCATTGCTGATGGAGTTACCAGCAACTACAAAGGCAAGGAGTTATGACAGTGAATAAGGTAGAGTGGTGAATTGGAACATAAATTGCAAGAGGGTTATGAGTTTAATGGAAGAGGGGAGGGAATTTATGATAAATGAAATAGATAGAAACTAGATAGCAGCACGTTATATGCGTCTCTTTAGAGTTTTGCCTACTTTCCTGCGGTGAATGAAGAGCCGTTAAAAGCTTTTGAGCAGGTAAATGACAATCCAGTTTGCATTTTAGAAAGGAGACTCTGATAACAATATAGGGGCTAGGTTGGAGGTTGGTGAAACTTGCTTTGGCCTTCAGCAACAACTGCAAGAACAGTCTTCTGTCCTCCTGTGCTCCATTCAACCTAGAATTTATTCCAATGTGGCTTCTGTTGGGGACTTGTTCCTTTTTCTCCATTTTTGTTCTATGTTTAATATAATTATATGGTTGTTCCATTAACCTCATCTCATCCTGATTTTTTTTGGAGCTGTTGAACATCAACAGTATTTCCTTTTATTCTTTGCAGTGTTTAGTATAGCATTTTGCTGCAAGTAGATGTAACATAAATGCTAATAGCTATACCAGGAACTAATTGAATGAGAACTTACCTGATGCAAGTCAGAAACCAGGACTAGGATGGGGCTACGATTTCCTCTGAAAGTATCAAGCATACTTCAGAGACATATGGTTAGAGCATGCTTAGAGCTAAGGGGCATGTTCAACTCTGCAGAGGGAAACTTGAAACTTCATAAAGAAACAATATTTCGACCAAATCTAGAAGAACAAACCAGAAGAGAAAGATGGCACAAGGAATTGTGAAAGGGCACAACACGATGAATGATCAGAACATGGTGAGAAGCGTAGCTGAAGGTTAGGGTGAGTGGGGAAGGAACGAAAAGAAATCAGAGGAGACTGGGCAATGGCGGTGAGGGCCTCATAGCCACGGGATGTTTAAACACGCTATGCGTCAGCCATGTGTGTTCAGTGTTTTCCATACGTGGTCCTTATATTTCCCATCGTGTTTGTGTTTACTCCATATAAAGTAAGAGGAAATTCGCTCCGACTGAAACACTGGGGGAAAGGGGTTATTATTAAAAACTGCTTTATTTGCAGTAGGCAATATATTCAAAAGTTGCAGACAATAATTTATGTAATGAGTTTTAGCACAGCAATGGTTGAATCTTCCCTAAAATATTTCCCTCTCCAACTCGTCATCAATTTAAAATATCACCAGAGGTGATATCATAATATCATATATGAGCAAAAATCCTCATCTAAAATAGTAACAGAGCTACAGCATTGTATACTCTGAGTAGAAAGTACCATGAAAGCATCTAAACTGGCCCCTACTACTCATCTAGTAAATGAATCCCCCAAACCCGTCTCCTGTGAATATGTGAATGACCACAGTGATAACAAGTTATTTGCATCACGGATTTTATTTTTGAACAATCTGGTTGGTAGAAACTTCTTATTTGGACTCACACAATGTCTTATTCCTCTTCCACTACATACCTAGTCATAGTTTCTAATTCTGCCATTTCTGACCAATTGGTATGACTGACCTGGGGCACTAGGCTGAGCAGGAATCTAAAACTATCTCCAGATTCATGAATGAAAAAGAAATGATTCAATGGCTGTATCTGCCAGGAGTTCTGGAAGGGAAACTGGCAACTCGTGTGATATGTTTCTCATTCCAAGCTGAGACTATCTGAAGACTAACTGTAATGGCTGTACCATCTGTGCTGTGAAATGGTTCCCATATAAATGCCTAATACAAAGCATCACCTTAATAAAAGTCCTTTGAGTGGATTTAAGACATTGTTTCTAGCCCTCTAGGAGTCGTTTTATTCTTGGATATTCTAGACAATGCCTACCTTAAAATTCTAACGTTCTGCATCTCCTTTCCCACTTTACTACTGGTGCATTGAATTTTAGTTCCGTGTTCTCCATTTGTTCTTGTTAAATTTCATCTGGTTAGATTTAGTTTGTTGCAGCATATTTTTTTAAATTACTTTTCAAAATACTTTGAGGTTTTAAGAGTTCTCAAATGTAATGTATGTCTGTGGATGGATGCCAAAACAAATCCTAAGGTAATATTAAAATGTATTGAAGAATATAGAATCCACAACAAGGAGGTAATGAGCTCATTCCAGAAGAGAAATCACCTGTCTCCTGAATCCTATTTGAATTTCTACTTGTCTTTTAATACTCAACCTAAAAGCCAATTCTCCGTGAAAACTTCTCATAACTACCCCAGTTTTAATGACTCAGTTTGTAAACCCTCTGAAGCAAGAATCAAGTCTCATGCACTTTGGTATCTGTCTTAGTTCAGGTTCTATAGAAAAAGACTGAGATAAAGGTTCTCACGTAATACGTTGAAGGAGTGTGCAATAATGAACCTGATGAGAGAAGAAAGGTAACACAGGGAGAACAGCTTGGCAAAGAAATGGTTTAGTTGAAGTCTTGTCTCAGCCTGATCCCAGGGAAAACTCTTGAGCACGAAAAGCACCAGAGAATTATCCTTACTTATAATAAATACACATTACAGGCATCAGAGCTCTTTATAACCCCTCATCAGTTAGTCACTGGTTGCAGGCTTCCTTAGGAAGTCAAAACCAACCAAGCATATCTCATCAGCTGAGAACAATTCTCAGAATAAGGATGCAGCTGTAGACTTTTAGCAGCCAATATTCAGCTGCTTGGAGATGGGCGTCTGGCCAGGAAAAGGGGATCTGGATGGAACAACAGCAGTATCTGCTACAGTTTCTTTCCAGAATTAAGTATGGCGCCTTACACATATAAGACATGATAGATGCTTACTGATATATATTGTTTAGAGAATACAACCAAAAAAGCAACTTTCTTTTTGGAGAGGTAGTCTCTCTGTTGCCCAGGCTGGAGTGCAATGGTGCAATCTCAGCTCACTGCAACCTCTGCCTCCCGGGTTCAAGTGATTCTCCTGCCTCAGCCTCCCGAGTAGTTGGGATTACAGGCATGTGCCACCACGCCCAGCTAATTTTTTTATTTTTAGTAGAGACAGGGTTTTACCATGCTGGCCAGAATGGTCTTGATCTCTTAACCTTGTGGTTCACCTGCCTTGGCCTCCCAAAGTGCTGGGATTACAGGCATGAGCCACTGTGCCCAGCCAAAAAGCAGCTTTTCTATTCACCATATTTTTTATTATTGGCTAGTGCTTGTTTTGCTCTTATGCTTATGCAGCAAAAGGTGGTATTAATTAATTGGATTTTTAATTTGGTATTACAGTAATAGAAGAAATATAAAAACCACTAGGATGTCACAAAACTCTATCCCTTGAACCATTTGGTGAAAGCAGTTCTATGGAATTTTTAGCTTTACTTGGTTTTATTTAATGTAGAAAGGGTAGGATTTGCATTGATCAGCTATAGAAAAAAGTGTTAAAAGAATACGGATATGAAATGGGAGCCATTGATGTAACCTCCTTTAATTTGTTTAGAGAATCCTCCAACTGAAATTCTGTTGCAAATTTTAAATAATTTTTAATATGAAACACTGTGGAGCTTACAGAAAAGATGCAAGTATGATAGGAGAGATGTTTTTCTTCTCTGAGCTATTTAGGAGTAAGTTACCAGCATGAAGTTCTATCACCCTGAATAGTTTAATGTGTACTTACTACAGATAAGTATCATCTGCTACATATCTAGAATACCAGCATCAAAATCAGGGTATTAGCATCGATACATTACTGTGACCAACTCTTCAGAGACAGTTCGTGTTGCACCCGTTGTTCTGCTGGCATCTTTTATCTGTCAGTAGAACACTTGGTGAAACATGGCTGGAAGAATTCAGGTCAGACTGACATGTTGCCTTCAGTTGTCATGTATCCACAGTCTTCTTCAGTCTGGAACAGTTCTTCTGTCCTTCCTTGACTTGCCTAATCGTTACAATTTTGAAGATGACAGATGACTATACTTGACATTTCTCCCAATTTGAGTTTGCCTGGCACTTCTTCATGATTAGATCCAGGTGCTGCATCTATGGCAGATTATCACAGAAGCGATGCTACATTCTCGTTGCATTCTACCAGGTGGGGCAATTTCGGTCTGCCTCACTTTTGAGAACATCCGTTTTGATTACTTAGCCTGCCAGGTTTCTTTACTAGAAAGTTACTTTTTTCCCTTTGTAATTAGGTATTTTATAAAAGGAAGTATTTTGAGATTATGTAAATATCTGGTTCCTTATTAATCTATCTGTTTACATAAATATGGGGTCATCGTTTCCTATATCATTCAGTGGATCATAATCTGTTACTAACATTATTTATTTGAATGCTTAATTTCCCAACAAGAGCCAGCAGGTGTCCCTTCAAGCTGGCTTACATGTCTTTTTGACATGCCCTTATCATTCTTCGAACACTTCTGCTCTGTGGCAAAATAAAATGGTCTACCGTCATTTTATATTTGTTCTGCCCCAGACCTAGAATCAGCCACTTCTGTGAAGACCCTAGGTTTCTGTTGTTATATAATGGGATTTCAAAGCCACGTTCTGTGTACCAAGTGTGCTCATTGCTACTGGGGGTATCACTGCTCCCAGATCCTCTCAATGACAGACCTGCAGAATCTGTCCACACACCCACTTGCATGTCTATTTATTCTATGTATCTCTACTTATATTAAAACCTGTGAATTCATACTAATACCTCCTGCTTCAACCTAACACCACACAAACCTTCTGTTACTCATTTTCATATTTGTGACTCCATTCCAGTGAGAAACTGGCACCCATTATATTTATTATATTAAATACATTGAATTACTTGATTGGTTCCCCCATGTGTAAGCATGCTGCACCGTCAATGCCGCCCCATCCCCTGCGTAGATGCCCTCCTGACTCAGGTTTTTATGTCCAACTTCGATCCCCTGTCGATTCCCGTGGCTTTGGGATTAAATTGTTTAAGGCGGTAAAGGGAAAGGGAAACAAAAAAGAAAGAGGAGCTACAGTTGAAACTTTTACAAAGTGTTTCCTATGTTAGAACAAAAGTATTTATGAAAAGTTTAAAATTTTATATTTCAGAAGAAATGAAATCAGTTGCTTTTATTTTTTGCTTTCATGGCTTACAAAAAATAAATCACCTGAAATTGTTCAGCTTGTACATGGATGAGGTAAAGCAGCAGCCCTGTCATGGGTGTGAACAATGAACAAACGAGAAAGCTTGTGCTCACCTGGAAAAAGGTCAAGAGCTAAGCCAAAATTACTGGCGCACGTTGATTTAGGGGAAGACTAAGGGGCCATCTTGCTTGTCAGTCATTCTTTGAAACAAATAAATAATGAAAAAATAAATGTGCAGATTTAATTGGCCATCCGATGTGTGTTTTTCTAAAACCAGAATTCTAGTAAATTCATAAATGAACAAATGGCAAAGCTGAATTAGATGAAAAGCCTCTGTTATTGTAGTCTAGAAACTAAAAGCGTGTGAACAAAGGGAAAGCAAGTGTCCTATTTGGTCTCAGCTTTATAACGATTGTCACTCAAGTGTTCATCTGTTTCTAGAGGGCACCACAGATGGTGACATACAGGCCATAAGGTCAAGGGCATAGGGCTTGGGTTTAGAATGTAGTCATCTTGGGCATAGTTCCTAACCTCTCTAGTCTTGTTTCTTTACAGGGTATTTGGAAGGATAAATCAAATACAAACAATATTGCCAATGATTGAACAAATAGAGAAAATTAATTGTACCCCTCCCACTCCGCTTAGGCTCACTGGTCCCTTCTCTGTTTCAGAATGTGCTTGGTGTGCCACCTGGGGAACTTTTGTTACCTCCTCTGCCGGCAACGCTCCTGCATTGCATAGCCACAGGTCTTGCTCCCTCCACGCTTTACCTCTTTACCGTGATGAAATCACACACCTCTAACACTTCCCATCTCCTTAATTCTCTTCTTAGCATGCGGCACTGACATTCTACATACGTCTTTGTCATATCATCTTTGGCCATCTCCACCAGAATGCAATCCTCGGGACTGTTAAGCCAGGTTAAGGTACAGTCCATATGCTTTCCAGCCCCTGCCACAGGCAGGAACACCGGCGAGTCTGAGCAGTTCAGGATGCTAGGGCCTCCTCCCACTCACAGTGGCAGCCCTTCTGTCAGTTTAGGGCACTGTTGTGCCTCCAGACCCTGAGATCCTGCAACATGCCTCACAGCAGGCGGTGGGCACTCATTTGTTGTAGGCACACATCAGTGAACAATAGAATGAACGTTCGAGGTTTCCCTTTATTGTTTTTTGTCTTTCCTCGTAGGCAGGAATGTGAAAGGTGAGAGGATAAAAAGGCAAATGAATCAAGAGCTTAAAGAAAGGTAATCTAAGGAAAGAAGAACAGCAGAAAGTTAAGAAGAGGAAGACCTTAGCTTTGGAACATTCTGAACCAGATCCGTTCAGCTGCAGCTGAAGCCACGGTGGTGTCATACGTGTTCCCAAGACAAATCTTGCAGATGCAAAAGGCAAGTCACTTATTAAGCTTGATTCAGCCCTTGCCACTTTTTTTGGGCTATTCTCTGAGGTCAACTACACTGGTATTGGATAAGTGGTCCAGGATAATATTAGCAAAGTGAAGCATTACATTAGAAGTGGTTGTGTATCTATTTTCTACTTAATGAATAAACATATACCACTTGCTGAACAAATGATATATTCCTCTTTTCATAAAACACTCCTGATTTAAAATTAAAAGTTTCACACTTGCATTTAGGATGAACACCTTTTGCGTTTGAAAGCAGCGAAAATGAGAATCTTTCACAGCAATAGTGCAATATCTCATTAAAAAGAATAACAAAAAACTCAGTTATCTCATGCTTATTTGTACATTGATGTATTTATTTCATATATGTCTCTATATGCATATATAAATAAAAATAGTGTTGTCTCATGGGATGAATAAGTCTAGTCAGTGAATATCATTCACACAAAATGGGAAGTCTTACTGAGATTGAACGGTTAAATATTTTAAAAGAAAAAAACATTTTTAAAAAGAACACACGTAAGAAAGTTGGTGAGAAATGTTTAAAAATACAGTATATATCCCTACATTTGTATCAGGAACTTCATACTGACTGAAAAGGTAGCTAAGTATATCCTTACATAATCAACATTGTTTGTCAACCTAACCACCTTTTAATAGTATTACTCTCATACAGCTAAGTCACTGCGACTCTGAGTATCAGCCAGTCTCTCATGAGCAGAACAACTGTCTGTACTGTACTTCTAAATCCAGTTGTCACGGAATTGCAAACTGCCTCAGCATCAGAAACTGCTGCCCTTTCCAGTACACAAACTATGCTTTGGGTTTACTTAGAAACTCCTTGTTGAAAAATCTTCTTGCCTCAACATTACTAAGGGAAACAGAGCAACGAGATGGATTCTGTCTTCTGTATTCAATGCTTTCAACCATGGCTTCCTTTATGACCTGCAAACAGAGAGAAGGTGTATCATCAGTGCTGCTATTAACTCATTTATACATTTTTTTTATCAATAGTCTAATTAATCCTTTATTATTCTTTTTCACATATATGAATGGAAATCTATGAGTCATGCATACACATTTAAATTCAACATCCCACCCCTGCTCTTGTCAAGCTCATATTCCGCTACTGTTCCTTCCCTCGCCAGGGAAAGAAGTATTATGAAAATGTTCTAGATTTTGTGCTGATAAATTTGGGAATAAAATGGTAACATGGTAAAGTTATGTTGGCTCTGCCCTTTACAAAAAAAGAGATAACAGGGAAGAAACAAGTAATTACTAATCTATAACCTGTGTTCTTTATAACAAGTGGGCAAGTAGAAATGAAGAGCACCAGGAAGGTCAGAGCTTGTCCTTCCTCGTGGAGGAAGAAGGCTGCTGGAGAACTGCCTTGCTTCCTCAACTGAACAACACAGTTATAAAACATGAGCCTCCTCTGTCTAGGAAATACCACGCTCTGTGATTTCACTGGTGAAAATGAATTACTACTTTTTATTCAGAATACATATACCCAGTATCTATTCTTTACATATACCCGTGTTAATGGTAACCAGAAGAAAATACAGAAAACTACAGCCTCTAGGAATTGCTATTTCAATTGTCATACACTGGTTTTGGTATGAAGTTAACCAAGTTAGAATCTGGGGAAAAAAGAGAACATTCAGAATTTGGTAGATACAGTTATTGAAGAGCAATGGAAATGGGCTTTGGAAGAAGGCCTGAAGGGTCATCTTGTCTCTGCTCCTGCTTCAGAACCTTGTGAAAATCAGGAAGACTCCATTCCTCAGGACAGTCCTCATTCTTCCCAATAACCAATGAGATAAATGTTTCTGGGCAGCAAGAACAGAGGCAACTCACAGAGTTACTCCACAGTTCCCTTTATTCTCTACCTCAGGGGTTGCTATGCAACATTAAGGTGTAGTCCATGTGCCTTCACACCCTTACCACAGGCAGGAGCACAGCCAGTCTGAGCAGCTTAGCATGCTGTGGCCTCCTACCACTCACAGCTGCCGTGGCCCCCTTGGCCCTGGAGACGCATGCTCAGAGAGACTCTCCCCTTACCACGTGCAAGCTCACTGGGAAAGCGTGGCTCACTGCCTGGAGGAGATCGTGTTTGCACCGCTTAAACATGTGATATCTCAGTGGTGCAAACATGCAATTATTTTTCTGTGACTTTATGTCACAGACGCCCAAGAAGCATTTTGGAAACAGGGAGCTATCACAGGAATGTGATTCTTTTATATGCCTTATTTTAAAACGTAATATATGTAATTATCTTCTGGGGAAAATGAGCTCAAATGTGACTGAGTCTGTCAAAGTAAAATTGATACTTGCTGATCCCATTTTTCTTACAAATAGAGAAACATAGTCCTGTGATGACAAAAGATGCTTCAGACCTACAAAGGAGACTTTGACCAAAGGCCACCAGGTGCAAATGCTTCTTGGCTGTGTGAGATGGAGGGGAATTAGTCTAAATATATGAGCCTGCTTCCTCTTCTTTAAAATGGAAATAATGTGCTAATTTGGGGGTTTTGTGGGGATTGGAGATCATTTCTGTAAAGTGCTTTGCACGATGCCTGGTACATAAACATTCTATAGCAACTATTATGCTTGTTATTTTTTAAACTGACAATATGTGACGAAAATTGGGAACTCTAAATTCGAAGTGAAGCTATAAAGTTTATAAGAAATAAACACACCAGGTATATAGCCAAGAATTAGCTTATTACATTGTGTAAGTCAGCAAATCAATTCTGCTATTCAAAGTGTCCTACTACAACTTCTTTTTAAACTCTCCCTGCCTTTCTAGAGATCCCTATCAGCAAATTTATCAGTTGGTTTCTCCTTCTCACAACAATCCAAGAAACATAAACCCTCACTGCATAAAAGTGTCCAAATAAAATAAAAAACAACTGTTTGCTTTCTGAACACCCAAAAAGCATTAAAATAAAAAGGACCATTGAGAAAATTAAACTGACAATGACTGCTGCTATCAATTCCTTCATAATGAATTCATGAGCATAAAAAATCAGCAATATCAACATCAGGAACTAGTGGATTTATTATAATTGGACCTCAGCTGGTGTTCCTAGTGAGCAAGCCATTCTGAGAAAGGAAACGAACACGTCCAACGCTGAAAACCACAAATTAGAATGTGCAAGTTTAACCACTAGGGGGCATATTAACACCATGAAACCATTAACCAGGTTCTTGGCAGTTACAGTTCTGTGATAGAAAAAACCAAGCCCAGTACTAGATCAGTCATTAAATTCAAATCTTTGGGCATCCTATATGATACAAATACATGTATCCCAAAAGGCATTATGCTAAATTTAAATCTTTCTTTTTTATTATTATACAAGAAGTCATCTTAAATGGTGTATCTCTTTCATTCTTCCCTGGAATTCACTGAGATTCCAAATCATTCATTCCCTTCAGTGTTATCCCTGCAAAAGCCCGCATATCTCAGCTTTCTCCATCCCCACTGCCTATCCCATGTCATCTTTCACTTGTGCCATTCAACAGCCTCCTATTGTTGAACCAGATCCTTTAAGTCTTTGGTAATGAATTAAAGCAGAGAATAAGAAAACCAAGCACATAAAATGTGATCTTATCCCCCATATAAGAAACAAATTTGTAGAGGTAAGATTATAAGCAATATGCAAACAAATATTGAGTTATCACGATAGAAAATAAAAAATAAGCCCAAGAGAGAAAGTTACAGTATATTTTGTTAGAGAAGTAAAAATGACATATATAGGAGAACACAAGAAGATATTTAGGCGTAAATTACTGTGAATTTCCTGCATAATGCCTGACTTTTTAATAAGAACTGAAATGTAAGGAAGTCAGAAAGTTCATCAGGCTTGTCATTTTTTTTTAAATCCCAGCACTTAGAATATGGAAGGTACATAATAAATATTTTCAAAATTCATAAATACACAGAAGGTGCTCACTAGAGGTTGACTGACACAGGACAGCGTAGGGACAATGAGACCAGATGAGTTAAAGGACAGGCAGGGTTTTATAAGTGGAGCAGAAGATGGGGCATTCTCTGTAGAATAGCCGTATGAAAAGGCTGCAGACGGAAGGCTGTGGCATGTGCCAGAGACATCTGGGAACTGGTTGGCCTGGCTAGAATGAAGGCATGTCAGGGAAAAACTAAGAAATAAGGCTGCTTGAGAGACAGATGGTTCAAAAGTAAGGAATGAAGGAGAAAAGACATTGGCCCCATCTCAGCTCCCCACATCATGGTGACTTCCAGCAATCTGCCTAAATAATCCATGACTTAGTTTCCTAATATATAAATTTAAAACCCCCACCTCATACGCGAGTCTTGAGTGTTAAACATTTGGGGAAATATTTGGCTTATATGAAGCACTCAAAACTTTTCATTGTTATTTCTGTGTGGTACCCTTAGTTCTTAATACAGTTTCTGGCACACTAAATAATAAATATGTGTTGAATTAATAAATAAATGAGATAGAAAGAGATTATAGGTAGCATTAAAGGTAGATAAGTTATGGCCTAATATATTAGGGAATAATACATAATAATCACCTTCTAAATTATTTCTAAAAGATAAGAACCTTGATTTGTACCTACACACCCTTATCAAGATGAAGAAATATCAATAAATTAAGAAATAAGTACCAATATTTCTGGATGTGGACGTAACCTCATTTTAATTAACATCTAATGTTTAGCACTTTGTATAATTAAGAAAGAGAAAATATCATTACTTTGCATCATTGGCATATGCTGAATAAACTGACACATAACTGGTTCTAAGAATACGCCTGTCAAGTTAACGATTTGAATAAGTGAGACTGGGAAACAATATATTTTCCTGTGATAGCAAATTAACAGGTCCTAGAAAAGAAATCTCAGAAGACATATTCCTTCCAGATCAAAGTGGTGGTTTAAGAGCAGAGTATGTAGCCAAACTGCGTGGGCAGGCATGTACTGTATACAAATTCCCCACGACTGGGAACTCTGCCTGCATCCAACCAACAGCACCTTGTATCCTGATACTTGCTACCCACAGTAAGTCAATGACATGTTAAACATCCATCATGAAAATTGTATTGTGGATCTACGTTAGGTGTCAGGCATTGTGATCAGTATGTCTAGAGCATACAAGGTAAATAAAGCGAGTCACTGTTTTTAAGGGGTTTATAATTTATAATTAAAAGCCAAAAACTAGGAACACAAATAATAATTACTGTCATTATTATATTAGCTCCTTCAGTCTACTGTCTGTTACATGCCAAGCCCTTCAGTTATATTATTTTATTTAATCCCCATCCTGATCCTACATGATATGCACCATCACTTCCCTTTACAAAATAGGAAAGTAAAATTTAGAAAGATTAACCAATATGTCCAAAGTCAACCGAATACCCAATTTGGTCGGACTCCAATGCCTCTGCAACCCCTCTCCCACCCCCCAGTCACGTGTCTACCAGTGTAAGTCACTATGCGTTAAGTTTCTGAAGGAACAAAAAAAATGAAACACTCCTGTAATTGTAAAAGCACTGAGACAAGGTTCAGTGAAAAGGAATCTGGGAGGATCGAGTAAGAGCAGAAACCTGATGCTTTGAGAAACCCAGGCCGCTGTCATGACATGAGCAGAAACAGAGCAGAAACCCGCTAAAGATAAACTGAAATGCAGCTTTGGTGAAGCAGTCAGCTGGGATCTCTTGATAAAATGAGGCAATAGGAGGTTGCAGCTGGCTGATACAGCATGGCCTCGTTAAAGCAAAAATTTAGGTCAGAGTGAATTGAAGAGGAAACGTTGCCTTAAGCCACAGTGGTCACAGTTGCAAAGTTGGAAACTATTGTCTATGAAATTGGCAGAGAAGTGACTTTGCATTATAAGAGTTTATATTCACAGTATCCATTCACTGTTTACAAAGAACTATGATGGTCTATGGCAATAAACATATGCTGTGTTGCTGAAGTGCGAATCAGTGTCCTACTCTATTCAAATGGTGTGGGAGTGACTTAGTTAATCACTGAGCCTAATGAATTCTCCAGCATCCTAACCTCAGCAGAGTTTTGTTGCTCTTTAAGTACCATCATTTATAAAGAAGTTTTGATTCTGATAAAAATGCGTTTTCTTAAAGTGGAGAAGGAGGGAGTCCCTAAGGAAGAGGTAAAATGTCAGCTATTCAGTATTCAGTGAAAACTGAATTTTTTTATCTGTTTATTAAATATGCATACACACACAAAGAGGAATTATTTGAACATGAGTCTCAATGTTCATGTAATTCAGGAAAAAGCCTACCTGCATTTGTTCATTCAAAAATGTTTACTTCCTGTCTGAGCTGGCATTACCTGTACACATTTGTTTATGTTGTTAATCTGGGGCATTTGCAAAGGTCTTTGGGTGTAATTCCCCTGAACCTTCAGGGGGACAAGATACAGACATGTATAGGTAAGGTTCCCATTTACTGAGCAGCTTCTGTGATCATGCATCACCCAATTAAACATTCACTATTACAATTATTATAGGTCCCACCACGCCTGTTTCAGAAAAGACAAAGCTGAGGCTCAAAAAGTGTAAGCAGCTTATTCAAAGTCACATGAGTGGCCTCCATATGGGATTTAAAGATGATATAAAGCCCATGACCTTGTCTATACATGCTGTGTCAGAAACAGTTGTAGAAGCAATTAAAAACTGCTTAATTCTCAGAACTGAAGGACTTAGAGATATAGAAATGACTGTCCTTTATGGCTAATGCTTTATCATCAAGTTTAAAAAAGATTTCCCTGGGTCACAGTTATAAAGATACTCTCCTATGTTGTATTCTAGAAACTTGGTTTACTTTTATACTCCAGTCTACAGTCTACCTGGAATTGGCTTTGTTGACAATGTGAAAGATGTCAGTTTAATATTTTTTCTTGTGAATAATCATCTGATCACTTTTTCCTTATAGATAGTTACAAATTTATTTAAAGATGATTTTATTTAGTGCTACTGTCTGTCCTTGGACAATCATATTTCCTTAGTTATGTTACCTTCCTTTCTATTTGGTAAAATAAATCTAACTTTGCTTTCCTTCTTCAGGTTGAGTTAGGCTGCTTTGGTCCTTTTCACTTTCATATTATTTCTAATGAATTTATCAATATTTTTACAAAAACCTGATGGTATTGTTACTAAAAGTACAAGGGAAATGGGGACTCACTGGTCAGTGGGTAGAGTTTCAGTTTGGGAAGATGTAAAACATTCTGGAGATAGATGGTAGGGATGATTGCACAATGATGCAGTGTACTTAATGCTGCTAAGCTATACACTTAAAAATGGTGAAAATGGTAAATTTTATGTTTTTTTTATATCTTATCACAATAAAAAGTGAACACAGATTTTTAAAGCTGCTAAATTAATGGCTTCTGAAGAATCAACATTTGATGAGGTATGTAAGGTAGGACAGTTGTTCTGGGATTCAGTCTATTTTTGTTCAGGCTTTAACTTTTACATCTATGTGTCAAACAAACTACTTTGAAGAATGTTTGTAAAATATATAAATAGAACTATATCATTCCTTATTGCAAATTGTTTAGCAGACTTTATATAAACTAGAACAGCAAGACAAATATAGTTGGTTAAGATACACTCATATATGTGTATATCTATTCCCAAGTCCAATATGGTATTTATATATTCCTACAATGTATTTTTTTCCCATTTGAGACTTATCAAATTTAATAAATTTCATCCCAAGGAATATGCAGTTTTGAGTTTATTGGCTCATACTGGAAAAATAGGATGTCTGTGATATTAACTCTTACCTCTCTTTTAGTTGCATAAGGTTTTATAAAACGCAACTCTATTTTGAGAATTTCTGTTCGGTCCCTATAAATCACAAATTAATCATTTTTCTCTTAACCTTTCAATTTTTGCCATCACCACAGAGAGAATGCATCATGTGGATTTCAGA
The DNA here is from genome assembly GCA_004027715.1 of Plecturocebus donacophilus. Classification (NCBI taxonomy): domain Eukaryota; kingdom Metazoa; phylum Chordata; class Mammalia; order Primates; family Pitheciidae; genus Plecturocebus; species Plecturocebus donacophilus. Next base: position 12,909 of record PVKP010009932.1, on the reverse strand, counting down.
TGTCCACTGCCTGAAACATTTTTTCTAAAAAGGAAACAAATCTATGGAGAAAATGACACATGCTATATATTTTGACACACATATTTTGTATGAATTATCATCTATTTGTAAATGAAGTCTGGAAAAAAAAGAATTTTAGAGTTGTAAGAACCAAAGCTTATGGGAAAAAATTTCACACATTGCAAAAAGTAAAGATATTGATTAACAAGTATATTATGGTACAACTGTGATGATTGACACAATTGATCATTACTAGCCTCAGGACAAACAAAACAAGCAAGCAAACTAGATGTGTGGAGTTCCATTAGCTCACACAATCTAACTAAAGCCCATATAAGCAGAACACTCATTCACATATTCTGAGTTCCTTTGTGCCATTTACACCATCACCAAAAAGACTGGTAAATCAGACATGATGCCTTTCCTCCTCCATTTAATTTCTTTCTTTCTTTTTTTCTGTTTTTTCTAATGTACAAAATCCAATTAGGCTAATGAACTTAAGCTTTCACAACTGATAATCATTTGTCAGACACTGTGATTTGGAACCACAAGCCATTGATTTCAGTTACAGAACAGTGTGCCTAAATGGTAAGTTAAAAATGAAAGGATTTCACCTAGACTCAGAATCTTAGCAGAAGATACACTAGTGATAGGAAAGATTGATACTGAAGACCGTGACTTTTTCTAAAGCAAAGTATACTTGACATCCCAAGGGCTAAAAATAGGGGAGGCTGTTCCCTTTTGTGATACTGCTCAAATTTACAAAAAGAAAACATGTAAAATCATAAATGTATTTGGTAGAATTCATGTCATATTTTTGCAGATTAACTATACTTCTGATTACATTCATTTTTGTACTCATTCCTTTTTGTCACTTTTTTTCCTTATTTCATCATAAATATATTAGATACTTTGGGAAAGAAACTGAGTATTAACTAATCATTCAATAAAATAATAGCATAAAATAAGCTTCCTTATTTGTCAGTTTTGAAGGATGCCTCTGGAGATTCGCAAACTAATTCATGAAAAGTAAAGTGGCACATTTTGGGTGGTGTCATTCATAACACTTTTTAAATTTTTAATCAAAAAGAGGTATTGGTGTATTTATGTGGTATGGAAGTCATTTGACATAGTCAATGGCCATAGGAGATACTTACATCAATGTTGTTCAGAGTATTGAAGTGCATGAGATCATGTAGTCTTTGGAATGCTTGATTTGGATATTGAAAATTGAAGGTTGAAAATGGTGATTCTGGGTCATCAAAAATATCAAAGTCAGCAATTTCTTTCTCTTCCTCAGTTTCCCTTGGAACACCTAAATACCAGAAGAGTCACAAAGGGTGTTATTTTGAAAACTACAAAATATCTCTAAAACCCGAGGAATAAAACATACAGACATAAAGACAGCAGTGGGAGCCCCGCAGAGCCAGGTACTCTGGTATCTCTGGACTTATCATTTCTGTGTGTTCTGACCGGGTGACGTCCAGCTGCCAGTATCTGCCATCTCTGTGCCTGAGGGCTTTCTCTTCTGCCCTGCAACTATAGAAGTCTGCTTGGCCAACTGGCAGTAGGCTGGAAATTCTGACGACACTGTATCCCAGGCAGTGGTCAACCAAAGACTCCAGGGAGTTCGCATCTGAATACTCCATTCCCCTGCCTTTTGGTGTGTGTGTGGGAAGCATGACTGTGTGACACGGGTCTATTCCATTTCTTAATCTTTCCCAACGGGTCAAGTTCCCATTGTGGTAGCTGGCTTGCTAACGCAGCTTTGTTGTCTGCTTTCCTTCCCTTTATCACTTCCCCATTTCCTTACTAACAAACTAGCGTGTTCCCCAGCTCTTCCAAATAAACTATTTGCACTTGAGTCCTTTTCTCAGAATCAGTGTCTGGGAAAACCCAAACCAAAACATTATGTGACTGTCTTCATGCCACGGAAATCCCTACACATGCCAAATGCTCAGTGAGCCTCTCCTTGAGAATTCACAGTAATAGGAAATTCACTGGGTTCCAAGTGTTCTGCTGTCTGATAACTAAAAATGTCAGCGATTTCCACCTTCTCCTGTGCTGAACTATATGCTTCACAATAATCTTCATGCATATCGATTCTTTCTTTCTGAGACATCTAGAAAAGCCATTTTCTTCAGCATATTCCCATTACTCATCTTCCCTGTTTTTTGTGTCTTTCCATTCACAAAATGGAAAATACATTTTCTGGTCCTAAAATATGGTTTTTAGAGCTTTAAGCATCCTCATGTCACTCTTCAGATCTCCTTTGTTTAATCAACATTTTCCAGGATACATAAGAGTAAAGAGACTCCTCTAGATGTAGTAAACAAAACAAAACAAACAAAAAAAGGGCTACATCTCAAACTTGATTCTTGTTTTCTATGAAATACAAATGGCACACTGAAATTGCTAGCCATGGTGCCCTGGTAGATTACGTTAATCTTGTGGTCAACTAAAATTCCCAGAAATTTGCATACTTTTTCTGAAATAAGAGCTTTCTTATAAGGGTGATAGTCAAAATATTTGATTAAAAATCAATCAGAACAAACATAATTTAAAGTACTGAAATAAAGTCCCAGAGATTTTTGTTAAACTAGTCGTTGACTTTTCAGTTTCTGGACTGTGAGCAACTCAGGGGTCTTGAGGTAAGAAAGAGGGGAAGTACTTGAGGTCCCAGATAGTATCTACTTATCAAGGTAAGGCAGGCATTCAATAGTGTAATAGCCAGTACGGCAGTGCCAGAGTGAAACAGTTTAATATCAGTTTTGCTCCCCTACTTAATTTCTATTTTATGGAATACAACTTACTCCCAACATACCTGGAGCCTTGTACTTTCTGAAGTTGATGTTGGCCAGAACAAAGTGGATGATGGTTGGACAATCTTTCTCCATGTCAGGATTCTTGGGTTTAAAGACATAGCACTCCTTTAGCCCTTCCCGATCAAACACATAAGGATCAATCTTTGGAAAGGGGAGCTTGTTCATTTTAGCCCACTTTTCTGCAAGCAGAAGTTCCTATAGGAAAGAGGGAAAGATGCATTTGGAAATTTTCAGTTTTCATTGATTCAGTTGGTCTGACCGTTATTCAGTATTAACTAGCTGTCTACTATGCGCCAGCAATGTACTCCTTGCTAGGATGAATCGAGAGCCTATTCTCAAGAAGCTCATCAATCTCAAAGAAATAGAAAACAAACTCACTATTGTTATATTACTTCTTGGCACAAGGTTAGCTCCACAGCAGACATTTAAAAAATTTCTGATGAACTGAACTGAGCAAAATTAATGTTGAAGAAGCTGCTAGAGAAAAAAACATTATGGGTTCAGAGAATTTATAACCATGTGAATGTTTTTTGATCCCTCAGGAGTAAAAAAGGAACCTATTGATGCAGAATAAATAATCCTCTGTTACTGGATTTTTACCTGTATCATCTCCACCAAAGTGTTAAAAAGTACCAGTCAAAACTTCATTCATTTTATGTACACAAAAATATTTGAATTACTCTGAATCAGCTTTTTGCCTTCTTTTTAAGAAAAGAAGTTCAACCTCTGGCCTGAGTGTTGCTATTACGTGTAATGGCAAGAGAGGACCATACGGACATACCAAGAGTTTAATAGTTGTGGCAAATTGTATGATGGTTTCCGCATATTAGCTCCCTTCCTGGCAAAAGGATTATACAGTCCCACCAGACTGAGAAGACACATAGAATGGAGTCTCCACAGGTGATTTACGACTGCGGGCATGTAACTGGCCCAGAAATACATGCTCATGGTCAGCCACTGAGATTTGAGGTTGGTCTGTCTCTGCAGCAAAGCAGGCTAACATGCCTCCAAAGTTAAATTTAAACTGAAGAACATAAATCAATATGGAGAGATGCAGTGAAGAGACCTCATTTCCATTTATGTGCATCTTCAGGGGAAGTGGAATAAGTAAGCAGAATATCATAGTGGTAAAAGCACAGACTCTGGGATCTGATGCCTGAGTCCGAATGCAAGCTCCGTGGCCTTGGGCATGTTTCTTAACTCAGTGTCTCCATACTCAGATATAAAATGTGGATGATAAAAATCATATCCATTTCATAGGACTGCTATTAGAATTAAATACTACTTTACAGTGCTTAAAACAGTGCTTACCACATACTAAGTGCTATGCAAATGTTTAATAAATAAAGGCCAGTAAAGAGGAAAAAAGTAAGGAAAACAGACAAGGAAAAAGAAAGGGAAGAGAGATAGGAACATTAGAGAGGAAAATTCCTAGAGAGATGAAGTTTTGGGGATACTGTCACTAGAATCTTAACTTGTTTTTAACTACTCTTGTCATCACATTGATCCGTCCAACAACAATCGGTAGTGGCCAATCTAGGTTCCATGTTAGAAAACGGGACATAACAGTGAGTAAAACATTCATGGTTCTTGTTGTTAGGTTTATGGCCTTTTGGGTGAGAGACAGCAATCAAGTAACGCTGTGTGTTTAAAACTGTGATAAACGCCAGGAAAAAAATCCAAGTTGAGACTCTGCAGTACACCTGGACTATTTCCTCAGAGTATCTGTTAATTCATCCAACAGTTATTAGTGAGCACCTGCTATGTTCTAAGCATTAGAAACTGGCTTTCCCTGAAGATTTGGAGTTTATAAGTCAACAGGAAAGATAAATAGATATTACAGTAAAGTATGATAACAGCAGGAAGGTGCTGCATGATTGTGGCCCTGGGTTGTGCCGTGTGAAAGGCTCAGCTCCAAGACAGACATCCTAAACTTTGCTAGCTGGATGACCTGAGACAAACTAATGAAACATCACAGCTCACCAAGAAACAAATTATCTTTCGTGGCTGCGGTGTACAGTGATAGTCCCCCACAGGCAACACAGAGATACTGAGGAACAAACACAGACCGGATTATTCACTATCCCTGACACAGCAGCCTCCCAATCCCATCTCATCTCTATTTCATCTGTTCCTTATTTATCACTGATTCATTTTCTACCTCTGTAAAATAAAGCTAATACTATTGCCTTTCTCATAGGATTGCTGAGAGGATTAAATGATAAAATGTATAAAGACCTCGGTAGTTTACATTAGAAGAAAACAAGTACTTTAACATATGGCCTTCCATTCAGAGAAAAATATACCTTTCCTTGAACTTTCACTGCTATTTTTGCTTCTGGAATGTCATGAATTTTACGGTAATCAACTCTCTCTCAATACCATTTACAAATAAAAATCTAGGAGAACAAAGGATGGAATGTATATGAAAGCATTTGCTTCATAAACAATTATTCTAAATACAATTACATTTCACTGAAAATCCCATATGGATGTAAATAATTTTTTGTCTGAAAGCTTGAGAAAGCTTTTATCACCAATCTCTTCTTTTTTTTCTCTATTCAGCTGAATTAATCAGCTTGTTATTTCTTGTCTAGCACTGTTCGCAATTGTTCACTCATGATTATTCAACATCAAAATAAAAGCAAAAGTTCACAGTGTGGAGCAATTGCGTGAGGGCAAGGAAAAGAAAGAGCTTTCTGGTGTTTACAAACATGACTCAAGGGTATGACCAATGATGTGTGGATGCCGGGGAAAAAGGAAAAGGGAAATACGTGCGGTAAGAGTGAGGCTATTTTTAGACAGATCACTTCACGATAGAATTAGGAAGAGATGGAAACTTTCCCTTTCCTTATGTGACCCTGATGTGGAAAAGATTAAAAACGGATGATGGCAAAGACAGTGATTACAGAATGGATAAAGCATTTCCTCTCCAGTGTCTCGTTTCTTTCTGTAAAGACCAGGAAACAATGACACAGACTATGAGCAAAGGGCATTAACTTTTAGAAAGTATTTTAAAAGATTTCCGTGAACAAAAAAAATTGCTGCTCCACAAATGACGGCACTATGCCAGAACTGTGTTCTGTGATAACTATCCATTTTGGTTATTGTTTGACATGTCAGATACTTCACATTTCCATTGACTAACTTACGATAAACTTACATAGTACTAACTACAATGACTTTCTGTGAGATAAAGATTTGACGGTATCCTTCAAAGAGATACTTTGTAAGATAATCTGTGCTCATTTTGGTGTTTGGGGGTTTTTTGTTTGTTTGTTTAAGACAGAGTCTCCCTCTGCTGCCCAGGCTGGAGTGCGGTGGCCTGATCTTGGCTCATGGTAACCTCCACCTCCCAGGTTCAAGTGATTCTCATGTCTCACCCTCCTGAGTAGCTGGGATTAAAGATACCTGCCACCACACCTGGCTAATTTTTGTATTTTTAGTGGAGATGGGGTTTCACCATGTTGGCCAGGCTGGATGTGCTCATTTAAAACACCACTCAGAAACTTGAAGGAGAGGAAAGACAAATAAATAACAAATAAATGAATATTATAAGTAAATGTTAGTTCTAAATAACAAAAATATATTCAAAACATAGTATGATAGCATTTATATGTCGTTTAAATTTATATACAAAAATATGTAAAGATATATTTTAAATACATGAAACAACACATTTATTTATAAAAATACAAACACAGGCTGGGCACGGTGGCTCACACCTGTAATCCCAGCACTTTGGGAGGCTTAGGTGGGCGGATCACAAGGTCAGGAGATCGAGACCATCCTGGCCAACATGGTGAAATCCCTTCTCTACTGAAAATACAAAAAAATTAGCTTGGCATGATGGTGCATGCCTCTAGTCCCAGCTACTCAGGAGGCTGAGGCAGGAGAATTGCTGGAACCCAGGAGGCAGAGGATGCAGTGAGCTGAGATCGCGCCACTGCACTTTAGCGTGGGCGACAGTGTGAGACTGTCTCAAACACACACACACACACACACACATACACACACACATATATACATAAAAAATAAATTGCATTAGAGGAAGTCAGATTTCTTTTGTCTCTACGCAAACCAAGAATACGTGCTTTCTATTCTACAATGTTTCTCATTATATAAAACCTATTTTTAAGATTAGGGAGATGGATGGCATATAAGCATGTAAGTAAACCTCCAGAATATTATAAGTAAATGTTATTTCTAAATAACAAAATATATTGAAGCAAGTAATAGAAAATTATTGAAGCAAGTAATATAAAATACAACAGATGAAAACTACAAGTTAGAATTAATTATTTTACAGTTATAGTCACTCTTACTTTTAATAAAAGACATGCTGCTATTAGGCTCTAAGAGCTTTATAATGCAATAAGCATGAAAATAATTTTCTATATCTCATGTTGTATAGAGTTTACAGGGCACTTTGTAATTCTGGTTAGTTATTCACAAGGAGGTTACCATAAACTCAGAAAATATGTAAAGGGAAATTAATGTCAGTTAACATAATATCTACTCATCACAAGTCATCTGATTCTCAATATGAGTGACCAGTATGACTGTAGTTCGTTGAATGGCGTCTCCCCATAAAATAACCCATTCTAATCCCTTAGCCCTGTGAATATGACATTATTTGGGGAAAGACTCTTTGCAAATGTAATTTAATTAAGGATTTTGAGATTAGATCATCTTGGATTATGTAGGTGGGCCCTAAATTCAAAGACAATTGTATGAGATACAAGAGAAGACATGCACACAAAAGAAAAGGCCATACAAAAATGAAGGCGGAGACTGGAGAGATGCAACCGCAGGGCAAGCGATGCCTGGAGCCACCAAAAGCTGGAAAAGGCAAGGAAGCGTTCTACCGTGAAGGCTTCAGAGAGGCAGGAGAGCTGCTGCAGCCTTCATTTCAACTTCCGCCCTCCAGAACTGCGAGAGACTAAATTTTTGTTGTTGTAAGTTACCACGCCTGGGGGCATTTGTTACAGAAGCTCCAGGAAGCTAGTAGGAGAGGTAAAACTGGAAGTACCACATTAAATGCTGTGCCCTTTTCTTCACTAGACATTGTGGACTGGTGCCCCAGAACCAGCACTTAGATGGATTTGGCCATGATGTGGGACCACCTGAAGTATTATAAATGAATAATATGTGGCGATTCTTAAACAGGTCATGCCCTCGTTTCAATAAATAAATAAATCAGGTGATTGTGGAAAAAATACAGATTCTTTTTCCTCATTAGTGGGTTTAAATGGAATTCTGACCCTAAATGAAATATAGGTAGATCAGTTTAATGTAGATACATTACTTCTATCATTTGTGAAGACTGCCTCATTTCAAATTTCCCTTTCTTCTTCTCTCCTTCCCTCACTGCCTCTTTCTCTCTTTTTTCCCTCCTTTTTTCCTTGAATAATTTTTAGGAAAATAAACCCATTGTTCTAGCTTCTTGTCATTAAGTGTTTAAATGAATACTGAAAAACTCAGCCAGATTTAGGCCTAATGTATGGCAACACAATATAACCTCATTTATGGGATAATAACTTAAATCTATTACTCTCCCTAAAAGTTAGTAAGATAAAGGGGAAAATAATTTCTAGTATTAAATAAATTCTATATTCCTTGCTTTCTTGCTCCCCAATAAAACCCAAAGTCCCTTCATTTTCCCTAAATTCACAGCCTGTCAATTTTGCATGCTTGAGTATGAAGACTTTGGCTTATTTTCATGACCAACAATCAATCTCATTGATTGTCCTTGGATGAGCCCGAATGTCACACTAAATTTACATATTATAAATCTAAAATATTAAATGGTTAACAAAAAGAAACTTGACAGACTGAAACACAAAGCTGCTTTTGTTAGATAAATTAATAGTAATAATATTTAGAATCATGAACTCTTTATATTGGACTACTATTAGGGTATGTGCTAACGAATCTAAAGAAATTAGTGTCATTTACATTGACATCACTGACTTTCAAGGCCAGTGACAACATAGACACAACATAAATTGTGGTTGCTTTAATCAAAAGACATGATCTCCATCTGTCTACATCTTCTTGACAAAATATGACATTGAACTATATGAAATGCTAGAATTATCTGTAAATGTGAAACAAAGTCAATAGTTCTAATTTTTGCTCAGCATTTATGCACTAGTATTTTGTGAAAGGCAGTGTCCATATATCAGTCTCAAAAACAGGAAATGATTCACTATGTAATTCCCTTATAACATCATATTGCATATATCCAATTATTACATTAGAGATTCTCCCCTCCTATCAAAAGAACTTCAATGTAGTAGTCTCTTTGTCAATTTTCAAATCTTACTATGTTTTATATAAAACAAATATTCTATTTTAGTATTGAAAGTATAACATCTTTATCAATTTAGAAATTCTACTTTGGCAATCTTTTAAACTCATTTAGGAATACATACTTTGATAACAACACTTATAGATTTAAAGGGCTTTTAATATTCTAAGTCAGCCTGTAAAGTTTATTTTGTTGGCTTTGAATTTGCTGAAGTACATACTTAGAGACACAAAAACCTTTATTATGTATGATATTTTGCAATTCCTTTACAGTAAATCTCTGAAAATATAATTCATTGTTTCCAGAATGGTAGGTTTCATGTTATGCTAAATAAACAATAAGAGGAAGTATATAAATTTGGAAAAAGCCATGGAAAGAAAAGAATTGACAAAATGATTTTAAAACACATCTAAGAGAATGCACAAGTAGAAATGCCTATATGTACTACAGAAGCAGTGATTGGAGACATGCTCTCAAATATAGTAAGTATATAATAAAGCTATGGTTATTAAAATACAGCATGGTACTGACATAAAAACTGTCAGATTGTCAGATGGATAAATTGAACACAACAGATTAAGAAAAAAAATCCTCGTGCCCTATAATAATTATATAGTATTTGATAAAATAAGTATAAGTAAATAATGCTGAAAAAAGTCTATGGAGGACTGTGTTATTACAAATGCAATTTATTAAAAAATATTAATGAGTCAAATATATTTAGAATAATAATATAAAAATTAAGATGTTAATCCATATTTAACTGATATTGGTAAGACTGAATTTCAAGAACATACTACCCAAAGCAATCTACAGATTCATTGCAATCCCCATCAAAAAACCATGACATTATTTACAGAAATAGAAAAAAAAAAAACCCTAAAATTTATATGGAACCACAAAAGACCCCAAATAAGCAAAACAATCCTGAGCAAAAAGAACAAAGCTGGAGGCATTATATTACCTGACTTCAAATTATACTGCAAAGCTACAGTAACTAAAACAGCATGATACTGGCACAAAAACAGTCATCTAGACCAATGAAACAGAATAGAGAACCCAGAAATAAATCCACCCATTTACAGTTCAATTCATTTGCAACAAAGTTGCCCAGAATATATACTGGGGAAGAGACAGTTTCTTCAACAAATGGTTTCTAGGAAAACTGAATATCTACATGCAGAAAAGTGACTGGACAGCTATCTCTTGACATATATAAATCTCAAATCAAAATCAATTAACGACTAACATCTAAGTCCTAAAACTATAAAACTACTAGAATAAATCACTGGGAAAACACTCCAGGACACTGATCTAGGCAAAGATTTCTTGAATAAGACCTCAGAAGCACAGGCAACTAAGGCAAAAATGAACAAATAGGATCACATCAAGCTAAAAAGCTTCTGAACATCAAAGGAAATAATCAACAAAGAAAAGAGATGAACCACAGAATGGGAGAAAATATTTGCAGACTATCCATCTGACAAGGAATTAATACACAGAATATATAACCCAGGAGGTGGAGGTTGCAGTGAACCGAGATTGCGCCACTGCACTCCAGCCTGGCAATAGAGCAAAACTTCGTCTCAAAAAAAAAAAAGATCAAACAATAGAAAAAACCATCAGATTTTAAATAGGCAAAAGATCTGAATATATATTTCTCAAAAGAAGACATACAATTGCCCAACAGGAATATGAAAAATGTTCAATATCACTAATCCTCAAAGAAATACAAATTAAAACTACAATAAGATTCAATCTCATCCCAGTTAAAATGGATTTTATCCAAAAGATAGGAAAAAACAAATGTTGATGAGGATGTGGGGAAAGGGGAACCCTCCTACACAGTTGCTGGGAATGTAAGTTAGTACAGTCACCACAGAAAACAATATGGAGGTTCCTCCAAAAACTAAAAATAGAACTACCATATGATCCAGTAATCCCACTTTTGGGTATATAACCAAAAGAGAGGAAACCAGTATATTGAAGAGACATCTGTGCTCCCATGCTAACTGCAGCACTATTCACAACAGCCAAGACACGGAATCAATGTAAGCATTGATCAACAAATGAATGAATAAAGAAAATGTGATACTACATACTACAGAATAGTATTCAGCCATAAAAAAATAAAGAAACCCTGTCATTTGCAATAATATGGATAGAACTAGAGGACATTATGTTAAGTTAAATAATCCAGGCATAGAAAGACAAATATTACATGTTCTTATTCACATGTGGGAATGAAAAACAATTGAATTAATGGAAATAGAAAATATAATTATGGTTACCAGATGCTGGGAAGGATAGTGAGAAGAGGAAATAAAGAGTGAATGGAAAATGGTTACAAAAATAACAGCAAGATAGAAGGAATAAGATCTAATGTTCAGTAGCACAACTGGGTGACTCTTGTTAATAATTTATTATAGACATAGGAGAGATCAAAGATGGCCAATCACTAGCAGCTCAGGAGTGCAGCTCCCAGTAAAAGCGCAGAGAGCCAGTGGACGCCACACTTACTAATAAATTTTTGCTGCCCACGGATCAGGACATTCCCAGCGGAGGAGCCCCACGGGTCGCCAGCGCGACCCTTTCGGCTGGCGCGGCTTTTGTGCCAGCGCCTCGGCTTGGCTGCTCTTGGTGTGGAGTAAACGGGACTGAGTCTCCTTTTGGATGATGTTTGGAGCTCTGTGAAGGCTGAGCAGTCCATCCAGCTGATTGAAAAAGGGACTGAAGAGGGAAATCAGACCGGAGACACCCGGGCAGAAAAGCACCACGAATTTCAACGCTGCTGTTTTAGCTAGCGTTGCAGGTCACCACAGTGAAAATTACATAGATTTCGGAGCTGGGAATTAATAAGCTGGACATCTACTCAGAGACCTAATTTGAAAGTTGGTAATTACAAAGACGACAGATGGATAAAACCATAAAGATGCCAAGAAGCCACCATAAAAAAACTGAGAACACTCAAAATCAGAAAGTCTCTCCTTCTACAGAGGACGCTAGTTCCTCATCAGTAATGGAACAAGGCTTGATGGAAAACGAATGTGAAGAATCAGCAGAATTAGGCTTCAGAAGGTGGATAATAAGAAACTTCTGTGAGCTAAAAGAATATGTTCTAAACCAATGCAAAGAAACTAATAACTTTGAAAAAAGGTTTGAAGAATTGCTAAAGCGAATGGACAATTTAGAGAAGAACATAAATGAATTAATGGAGCTGAAAAACACAATACGAGAAATCCGTGAAGTATGCACAAATTTTAACAGTTGAATTGATCAAGTAGAAGAAAGGATATTAGAGGTCGAAGACCAACTTAATGAAACGAGAAGACGAGATCAGAGAAAAAAGCGTAAAAAGGAATGAACAAAATCTCCAAGAAATATGGGACTATGTGAAAAGACCTAATTTATGCTTAATAGGTATACCTGAAAGTGACGAAGAGATCATGAATCCAAGTTGGAAAATATTTTTCAGGATATTATCCAGGAAAATTTTCCTAAACTAGTAAGGCATGACAATACTCAACTCCAGGCAATACAGAGAACCCCATAAAGATATTCCTCAAGAAGATCAACCCCAAGACACATAATTGTCAGATTTACTCAGATTGAAATAAAGGAGAAAATACTAAGGGCAGCCAGAGAGAAAGGCCAGGTTACCCATAAAGGGAAGCCTATCAGACTCACAGCAGATCTCTCAGTAGAAACTCTACAAGCCAGAAGAGAGTGGGGGTTAATATTTAACATCCTTAAAGAAAAAAACTTTCAACC
>PVKP010009931.1:0-66390 GCA_004027715.1 Plecturocebus donacophilus | reverse complement strand
AGAGACTTAGACTCCCACACAATAATAGTGGGAGACTTTAACATTACACTGTCAATATTACATAGATCAACGAGATAGAAAATCAACAAGGATATCCAGGACTTGAACTCAGACCTGGAACAACTAGACTTAACAAATATTTACAGAACTCTCCTCCCCCAAATCCACAAAACATACATTTTTCTCAGTATCACATTATACCTATTTTAAAAGTGACCACATAATTGGAAGTAAATCACTCCTCAGCAATTGCATAGCATTTCACAGGTTTAAATAAAATATTGGTTGGCTGCTTGTTTGTTATTTTCACCCCTATTCCTTCCTGTCTCCATTGTTAAGCACAATTATTGGCATAGAAGAGGTTTTTAATGCCCATTTTTAGACTGCATTCTAGCCTGGGCAATAAAACAAGAATCCCATTCTCTCTCCCTCTTTCTCATCCTCTTTCTTTCTCTCTTTCATTCTTTTTTTCTTTCTTTTGCTGTTTCTTTCTTTCTTTCTTTCTTTCTCCTTTTCTCTCTTTTTCTAAAAAAAAAAAAAAGTCTTGACGTTTTTTATCTGTGTTCAATATTTCCTCTGCACTGGGCTGTGCTTCAGTCTGACTCTGGTTTTGGTCTGGAGACACATCTTGGTGGGGGCAGATCTTAAAGAAGACAGACGCTGTCTGGGAAGGTCATGTCTTTGCAAGTGCGGGCGGGTTCCCTGGAGTGACTGTGGTCCCGGAGGATCTGAGCCAGAGCAAAGAGGCCTCCGTTACCAAAAGACTTCCGCTCTGCAATTCCAGACTTCAGTTCCATCTTAAGATTGCTAAAGAACGCTGTGGAACGTAAGCCAGGATTTGCCAGCATCTCCACCTGCCACTGAATCAGCATTTTACCTCCTCTTTCTTGCGCTGCCAACCTGCATGTCCCTCCTCCCCCAGCTGAGCGAGGATCAACAGACCTGGTTCCCCTCCACTCTCCATTGAGCTTGGTCTGGAAAATAAGGACTCACAGTCCTACTTAGGACCCGTAGCGGGGAAGTTGGGCTCCGTGGAGCCGGAGAGCATACTCAGTCATTTTAACAACTTGTTATTTCTGAGGCCCCAAGCTCCCGAAATGAATTTGGAAAGAAAATGAAAAGAATAACAAGACAGATAGCAGGAATTCGAACTCCACTAACAAAGGCCGTCAGCTGAAACCAATTTGGACAGCTCGGCTCAGTCTCGGCTCATGAACTTCGCTTTACCTCAGAAAAGCCCTTCAGCACAGCACACATGCACACACACGCTCACTTACTCTTACAAAAGGCAGGAATGAGTTTCAGAGCTATGCAGCCAAACAGAAGCAAAAGAAGCTTGCTTCCTTTTATTTAAGTGATAATTTCTGTGATTTTGGCTTCAGTAACTGTGATACTGTGATTTATAAAATGAAATAATATATTTTGGTCTTCCTTCAGTTTCAGGGCACAGAACTCCTAAAACCTTTGGAATTTCCCAAGTTATAACTATCTCTTTGTATGTTGGAGAGAGGATCCCTGGCTGGAGACTACCGGAGAGCCTCAGGATGACAGGAGAAACAACCATGTGACTAGAAGGTTAGCACTCTCTGCACCCCCACCCCACCCTCTTTGAGAAGGGGAGAGAGGCCGAAGGTTGAGTTGATCACCAATGGCCAATGATTTAATCAATCATGCCTACATAATGAAGCCTCCATAGCAACCGTAAGCAGGATTCAGAGGGCTTCCAGCACACCCGGAGAGGGCGTGGAAGCTCCAAGACGCCTTACTTATTTATTGTCTTATGCTCTCTTCCTTTATATGTATTGTATATATTTTTAACTTTTTATTATTTTTTAAATAGAAACAGGGTCTTGCTACATTGCCCAGACTAGTCTTAAACTTCTGGCCTCAAATGATCGTCCTGCCTTAGCCTCCCAAAGTGCTGGGATTACTGACATGCACCACCACACCATCTCTTCCATCTGGCCGTTCATCTGTACCTTTTGTGGTGTATTCTATTATAAGCCAGTAAACATAAATAAAACACTTTCCTGAGTTCTGTGAGCCACTCTAACAAATGAGAGACCCTGAGGAGGAGGTCATGGGAACCCCCAATTTGTAGCCGGTCATTAGAAGCACGGGTCACAACCTGAACCTGGTCACAACCCTCCTGACATCGGAAACAGGAGGTTGTCTTGTGGGACTGAGCCATAACCTGTGGTATCTGACTCTAACTCCAGAATTGAACGGAATTACAGGACACCCAGCCAGTGTCTACTGGAGAATTGGATGTTGCAGAAATCCCTTGACACATTTTTTGACCTGATGTGAAGTTTTCGGTATTGAGTGTTGAGAGTATAGTAGAAGAAAACAGCCAGTTAGTTTGCTTTCCTACTACTATCCAGGTATCTTAAACATGATATGTCAAACGTGGAACTGTTTATTTTCAGCCACACCCTCCCTAGCACCCTCCTCCCCTTTTCCTCCTCCAGGCTGTCATTTCATTTATTGACACCACCTTCAACACAGTTGCTCAAGCCCAATTGCTGAGCATCATCTGGAATCCTTTCACCTTCCCAAGCACAATCCATGAGATCCTGAGATGCTGCCTCCAAAAGGCAACAAAAATATCTAACAGTGACTCACTATCTTCCCATCTAGTGTCCAGTTGTGTACATAGGCATCTATGTACCGGGTAGTGTGTCAAAGATACTTCTTAGCTGTAGGGTTGCAGTAAAAAGTTTGGAAGCCACTCATTGTCCATTAGGCAATTAAAGAGTAAAGATATGGTCCCTGCCTACGTCTTTAATCTCATCTTCTGTCATCTCCCCCTCTTTGTTCCTCTAGTCCCTGGAAAGTGGTGAGCTCTTTCCTGCCTTGGAACCTTAGTATTTACTGTTAACTCTACCTGGAACATTCTTCTTATCTTTCCGATGGCTGACTCATCAACATCCTTCAAGTCTCAGTTTAACGTCATATCCTCAGAGAGGCCCCTGTCCATACTATGTAAACCATGTTCTCCTGACATTTTCCATCACTACATGCTATCGTCTGAATGTTTGAGTCTCCCCAGAATTCGTATACTGACACCTAATCCCCAATGCAATAGGAGTAAGAGGTGAGACCTTTAGGAAATAATTAAGTCTTGAGGGTAAAGCCCTCATGAATGGGATTAGCGATCTTATATAATAAAAGAGGACTGAACAAGCTTGTTAGTCCCTTCTGCCATGTGAAGACTCATAGAAAATGCCATCTATCACCCCGGGCCTGGTGGCTCACTCCTGTAATCCCAGCACTTTGGGAGGCTGAGGTGGGTGGATCATGAGGTCAGGAGTTCAAGACCAGCCTGGCCAATATGGTGAAACCCCTTATCTATGAAAAATACAAAAATTAGCTGAGTGTGGTGGCACATGCCTGTAGTCCCAGCTGCTCAGGAAGCTGAGACAGAAGAATCGCTTGAACCCAGGAGGCAGAGGTTGCAGTGAGCCGAGGTCATGCCACTGCCCTCCAGAATAGGCGACAGACCAAGAGTCTGTCTCAGAAAATAAAAGAAAGAAAAGAAAATGCCATCTATGAAGAAGTAGGCCCTCACCACACATCACTGCTGCTGGGAGCTTGATCTCGGTCTTGCCAGCCTCCGGCACTGTGAACAATGAATTTCTGTTGTTTATTTTGTTACAACAACCAAAATGGACTAAGACAGTATATATATTAACTTTTTCTAATGAATATCTCCAAGTTGATTTACGATCAGTTTTTTTCTGAGACTGTAAGCTTTCTGAGGACAGCAATGTGTGTGTATGCGATTGTACCCTGCATCTGCATCCTACTTTTACCTAACACAAAGAGCCCCACAGAAAACTTTGGTAATTAATGACAGCCTGTAGAGTTCTTTATTCATAGAAGGAGTAGGGGTACATGCTGCAGTGGGTAGAATTGTGTCCCCCAAAAAGAGATGTTCAAGCCCTAACTCCTGGCACCTGTGAATGTGACCTCATTTGGAAATAGGGTCTTTGCAGATGTCATTAGTTAAGATCAGGTCATACTAGAGTAGGATGGGTCCTTAATCCGATATGACTTGTGTCCTTTTAAGAAGAGGAGGAGACACACAAGGGCACACGCCAGGAGAATGTCATGTGACAATGGAAGCAGAGATTGGAGAGCTGTGTCTATAATCCAAGCAACACCAAGGACTGCTGGCGACCCAAAGCTAAGAAAAAGGCATGGAACAGACTCACTCCTTGAGCCTTCACAGACAGCATGGATCTACTGACACCTTGATTTCAGACTCCTAGCCAGAACTTTGAGAGAATAACTTTCTGCTATTTTAAGCCCCCATGTTTGTATTACTTTGTTATGGTGCCAACTCTCTACCATTTGGGTAAAATGAAATGATAACAAATTTTTCTAAAATGAAATCTAGCTCTAAGGTTGGTGGATTTTATGGATAGCAATTAGTATGGGGATGAAGGTAAGCACAATAAAGTATTTGGAAGACCTGGAAATGATTTCTAAAGCACGTCTTATTCCTCGAAGGTAAAACTCTCTGACCCAAACTCGAATATTTCATCTGAACCAGTGTTACCTCAACACTTGGAGCAAAAACACGACCTATTTGATTCATTAAGCAATTAAATTCCTCATTAAACTTTTGCCACCTGACCTGGAAGAACAGGAAATCATATTAGAGTGATGTTAGAAGATGTTCTCATTGTTTATTTTAATAGTTTTGAAAGTCATGTACTGATAATAAAGTTACATCAGCCTTTTAGGACATCTTTGAATACAAATTGTATTAACTCAGATATCTCAGTTGGTTCATCAAGAGTAATGGAATTATTACTGCCAGAAGCCACAATTTCCATGAAAATTAAAATTATAGTTTTTCAAATACTACATATGATGTTTGGAAGTCCTATAATCCTTGAACCAGAGAACTTACATTTTTGTCTGTATTTTCAAGATCAATTGCAGTGTAAGAAGAACATTGGAAGAAAATCTATTCATGTATTAACTTATAAAAGTGGTAGTTAAATATTGAAATTGGTGGTTGAGTGCTGGGTGATGGAAAGAACAGGGCCTAGAATCACAACTTCCAGGCCCTCCCCAGGCTCTGCTGCTTACCTAGTGGTGGGGTCTGGGGCTCCTCACTTCCCCTTTGGGCTTTGGGATTCCAAAGCTGTAAAGCAAAGGTACAAAAAACAGAACTGCATTATTTGCAAGATCCTTTCAAGCTCTAAAATCCTGCTGCTTGTGGACAGTTTACGCTCATTCCTCTGCAGCATATTCACATGGGCTCAGGGTTTCATAGTTAGGTTTTCATCCTTTTTTTAAAAAAATCAACAAATCTCTCACTGACCTCTCGGTTCCTCTGCCTGCCGAACAGGCCAGCCAGAGGCTAGGACTGAAGAAAGGACACTTGAAGCAGTGTCCTGTGACTGGGTACCTCACCTACAATGTTTATTGCACAACCATGCCCAATCTAGGAGACAAAGGAGCTTGAACTCCAAACTGAGCTCCACTTGCCAAGCCATGCATTCATGAGGTTGCATCGCCCAGTGGCAGCACCTTTTTCTAATTGCACAAAGGCACCGAAGAGGTTAGTAGCACTCTTGCTCCCACCTCCTTGGGTTTCACAGTTTCTTTGAGAGACTCCCAGATTCTTTTCTTGCTTCAGAGAAGACAGCTAACGAACATATTTTTTATTATTGCTATTAATTTATTACTGCTTATTATTGTTATTAACAATGACGAAAAGCTTACATGCACATGAACCTAGAGAACTTTCAAAACAAACACAATAGCTATATAATTTCAAAATTCAAAAGTTGTCCCTACATCATCAGACTATACATGTGACAACAATCTAAGTTGTGAGCTGTAGTTTAAATTGTTTCACTTAACTTGTTAGTTTCATGATTTGTTCTATAATCACGTTATCCTGATTATAGTGTATCTCAGTTTAATCTCTATCCAAGTTTCTTTTTTTAAATTTTTCTGGTTTTAACTTTTGTGGGTACCTAGGAGGTGTATATATTTGTGGGGTACATGAAATATTTTATTACAGACATGCAATGGGAAATCAGCACATCATGGAAAATGGAGTATCCAGCTTCTCAAGCATTTATCTTTTGTGTTACTAACAATCCCATTACACTCTTAGTTATTTCTAAATGTACAATTAAGTTATGATTGAATATAGTCATTGTCAAGTTTCTGATATCAGCTTGCTCTCACACCATGCAATTCACAGAAACTTGAAGTTAGGACAAAAAAGATATAGGTATGCAACACAGATTCAGCTCAAGGAGTAAAATGAGACCCTTCCATGCAGGTGAGCAATCTCTTAAATGAATGGGCCATACTTCTGTCTGCTCCTGAGACACCCGGACTCCAAGCTGCCTTACCTTGGAGACACAGGTAGATCCACTGGGTCTTGATATCAAGCTTCTGGCTGGGTGGCTTCCCTGAATCTTTAAAGAGTTTTTGAACGATCTATCAAGAGATTATTGGTCCTTGTAAACACTGATTCCATCATTGGCTGTCACTGGCCTCGTTGCACTTGGGGGAAATCTAATTGGGCTGGATTGAGGCTAGTTCTTGTCCTTCCTATTTTCCTAAATAAGATCCAAATAGCGATTTACTGTGAAGCTAATAATGTGTAAGCTTCAGAAACCCCTCACTTGTACCAACCCCTTCCTAAATTCTAGAAGCGACTTTAGCAATGTGTTTACATGGCAAATTTTTTTTGTATTAAAAAATATATATTCTCATCAAAAAATATACAGCCAAAAAACGTAGGCTAAAAATGACGACACTAGACTTCTAATTTTGGCCAAAATTGAGTAACAGGAACTGTGTTTACCATCCCACCTGAAACAACACAAAAATAGATATTTATATGTGTGTGTATGCACATATATGGGGGTGACGGCTGGGGAGTTTAGACATTGGACATCAGACAGTGCAGGTTAGCAGTCCCTTATTAACAAAGGAAGTAAGCCCTGTGAGTGCCCCAGTTTACTGCCTGATAAAAGCTTACAGGCTCAAGTAGAGGGAGGCCAAACCCAGAGGTCTGAGTTGAGTCGATGAAGCTGGGAGTCCACTGGGGCCAAGATGGCAGGACAGAGTATGGAGAAAAGAGTTGCGCAGAGAGAAACCTTTGAAGATCTGTAGGTGGGTTTATTTGTGTCTTCAGCTAAGTAATGATCAATACATGTATGGGGAGAAACCAACCAAGGCCCAGGAAAAAACATCTGAATGATAAAAAAAAAATCCCTAGAGCTCAAACAGGGGGAAAATCATTTATGTTTCTAAGAGCCTGGTGGAAAGCTGAGGAGAGAATAACATAATTCCCAGGGCATCAAGTACTCAGAAGGATATCACTTCGGGAATATGTCAAAATTATCTCTGGAGAAAAGACTGATCTCTAACAAAGCTTAAAAATCAAGCTTTGAAAGAAATAGTTCCCGAGCAACTGAAGTGCATCTAAGAACAAAGATCAAGAATATCTACTGAATACCAAAATAATCAGCACCCAACAAGGTAAAAATCTAAATTATCTTTTTTGCATGCCGAAATTACTTTACATTTAAGCTTGGAAAATAGAAACATGGAAGATGTTTAAATGACTTAAATTGAACCCAGAATGTTACAAAATACAATATCTGAGGTTTTTTTATGATACACTAGATGAGATTAACAGCAGATTAGAAACTACAGAAGAAAATACTAGTAAACTCAGAAATAGAGCAACAGAAATATCCAAAATGGAACAATGAAAAAAATTGAACAAAGCATCAGTGAGTTGTGGGACAACCTCAAGTGACTAAACATACATATAATCGGAGACCACAAAGTAGGGAGGGAGGAGAAAGAAAACATATTTGAATAAGTAATGATTGGAAATTTTCCAAATTTAACTAAAACGCTAAACACAGACTAAAGAAGGTTAACGAACAACAAGCACAATAAACGTGAATAAACCTACACCAAACTCATCATAGTCAAATTGATTTAAACCAATGAGAAAAGAGATTTAAATGTGGCTACAGGAAAAAAAGCCACATTCTGTATAGAGGAACAAGAATGATGCAAACATCTTGTTGGAAATAAAGTAAACCAGAGTTCAGTGGCAACACATCTTTAAAGAACTAAGAGAAGAAAAAAAAAAATAATGTAGAATCCTAGAGCCACCAAAAATATCTTAAAAAATAAATTGATACAAAAACTTGTTCAGCATGTAAAAGATTGTTAACGTTAGCCTAAAGTTGCCTCTTAACACATTTTAAGTTTGGCCTGACAGTTTCTCTGTACACGGTGAACTCTAACCTAACTGGGTGTGTAACCTACTCATGAGCCAATCACTGAGTTCCAGCCAATCAAAGGCAGCCAACTGTTCAAACTGTGTTCAAATAAGCCAAATGCAGAGCTGTAACCAATCTGGCTGTCTTTGTACCTCACTTCTGCTTTCTGTACATCACTTTTCCTCTTCTGTCCATAAATCTTCTACCATGTGGCTGTGCCAGAGTCACTCCGAACCTATTCCATTTCAGGTGCTGCCCAATTCTTGAATCATTCTTTGCTCAGTTAAACTCTGTTAAATGTAATTTGTCTAAGGTTTTTTCTTTTAACAAGGTGAAAGAATCCATCATCAGCAGACCTGCACTATAAGAAATGCTAAAGGATGTCTTCAGGCAGGAGAGAAATAACATGAAGTAGAAATCCGAATCTACATAAAGAAGTGAAAAGTACCATGAATTGTAGGTAAATCTGTGGGTAAATATGAGACATTTTTTAATAAAACTGTTTAAAGCAAAAATAACACCATATTGTGTGGATTTCAACACATATGTTAAGTAAAATGCATGACAAAATTAGCACAAATCTGGAAGTTTAAAAATGAATGAATATTATTGTAAGGTTCTTATACTACATATGAAATGGTGTAATAGTACATAAAAGTAGACTGTGATAGCTTTAAAAATACACTCACTTCACAGACACACACAACCCTAAAACTACTTAAAAATTAAAACAAAAAATTTTAACTAATAAGCCAACAGAGAAGATACAATGGAATTTTAAAAATACTCAATTAGTTCAAAAGAAGACAAATGAAAAGGAAAAAGTGAACAAAAATAGAATAGATAAATAGAGGACAATAGCAAGGTGGCACATTTAAATCCAGTGACCTTAATAACCACATTCAATGCAACTGGTTTAAACACTCCAACTAAAAGGCAGAGGTTGTCAGACTAGATAAAAAAGCAACATCAAACTATACACTGCCCACAAGAAGTGCACTTTAAACGTGAAAACACAAAGAAATTTGAAGTAAAAGGATAGGAAAAGGTTACACAATGGTAATATTTAAAAAAAAAAAAAGTAATTGCAGTGCTAGTATTAATTTCAGAAAGATTTTAAAACAAAAATATCATCAGAATTTAAAAGGGTAATTTAATAATGATTAAAAGGTCAGTTTCATATGAAGGCATAACAATCTGAAACATTTATATACCTAACAACAGAGCTTCAAAATACATAAAACAAAAACAGAACTAAGCTGGGATGATAATTCATGCCTGTAATCCCAGCTATAGAAGAGGTCGACGTGGGACAATTGCTTGAGGCCAGGAGTTCAAAACCAGTCTGGACAACATAGGAAGACATCTATTAAATAAATTTTTTTTACTAGCCAGGCATGGTGGCATGCACCCGTGGTCCTACCTACTCAGGATGCTGAGGCAAGAAGATCACTTAAGGCTAGGAGTTTAAGGCTACAGTAAACTATGATCACACTACTGCACCTTACCCCAGATGACAAAGCAGGACCCCATCTCAAAAACAAAAAACAGAAAGGAAGGGAGGCAGAGCAATATGGCTGAATAAAATCCTCCACTGATCATCCTCCCCATAGGAACACCAAAGTTAACAATTATTTACACAAAAAAGCACCTTCATAAGAAACAAAAATCAAGTGAGTGATCATAGTACTTAGTTTTAACTTAATATCACACTGAAGGAGACACTGAAGAGGGTAGAAAAGACAGTCTTGAATTTCCCTGCTACCCCTCCCCCACCCCCCAGCGGCAGCCATGAAGTGTGCAGAGAGAATCTGTATGTTTGGGGGAGAGAGAATACAGCAATTGTGGGACTTTGCATTGGAACTCGGTTCTACCAACGCCAGACAGAACTCAGCCAACATCCACAGAGGGAGTATTTAGACAAGCCCTAGCCAGAGCGGAATCACCCATCCCAATGGTCAAAACCTGAGTGTCAGCAAGCCTGACCACCATGGGCCAAAGTGCTCTAAATAAACTTGAAAGGCAGTCTAGGTCACAAGGACTGCATGTCCTAGTGCTATTTTGGGCTCAGAGCTAGTAGTCTTGGGGGGCATGTGACCTAGTGAGACACCAGCTAAGGCAGCTAATGGAGTGCTTGCACCACCCCTCCCCTAACCACAGGCAGTGCAGCTCACAGCTCTGAAAGAAACCCCTCCCCCCTGCTTGGGAACAGCGGAAAGTAAAGAGTGCTAGGTCTTGCAACTTGGATACCAGCTCAGCCACAGCAGGATAGGCACCAGGCAGAGTTGTGAGGGCCCCATCCCAGGCCCTAGCTCCTAAATGACATTTCCAGATACACCCTAGGCCAGAAGGGAACCCACTGCCTTGAAGGGAAGGACAAAGTCCTGGCAGGATTTATCACCTGCTAACTAAAGAGCTCTTGGAACCTGAACACTCAATAGTGGTAACCAGGTAGTACATGGTTATGGGCCTTGAGTGAGACTCTGAGATGTGCTGGCTTCAGGTATGACCCAGCATATTCACAGCTGTGGTGGCTACAAGGAGACGCTCCTTGCGCTTGAGAGAAACAGAGGGAAGAGTAAAGCAGACTTTGTCTTGCAGCTTCGATACCAGTTTGGTAGTTACAGTTACAGTAGGGTAACTGTACAATAGGGTAGAGCACCAAGCAGCCTCTTGGGATCCTTGATTCCAAGCCTTGGCTCTTAGACAGCATTTCTGGATCTACCCTGGGCCAGAAGGGAGCCAACTGACCTGAAGGGAGAGATTCAGGACTGGTAGCCTTCACCACAAACTGGCTAAAGTGCCCTTGAGCCTTAAGTGGACATTGGCAGTGACCTGGCACTACTCCTTGTGGGCCTGTGATGGTGGTTGACATGGGGAGAGACTCTTCTGCCTGGGGAAAGGAGAGGGAAGAGTGGGAAGGTACTTTGTTGTGTGGGTTCAGTGCCAGCTTAGCCACAGTAGAATAGAGCACCATGTAGATTTCTAAGGTTTCTGACTCCTGGTCGTTGCTCCCTGACACTATCTGTGGACCCACCCAGGGACTGGGGGAACTTGCTGCCCTAAAGGGAAGGGCACAAACCTGGCTGGCTGGCTTTACCACCTGCTGACTGTAGAGTCCTAGGGCCTTGAGCAAATGCAGGCAGTCGCCAGGTAGGAGTTACAGCAGGCCTTGAGCAAGACCCTTCAGGTCTGACCCAGCACAGTTCCAGTAGGAGTGGCCACAGGGGTGCTTGTGTCACCCCTCCCCCAGCTCCAGGCAGCTCAGCACAGAGCAAGAAAGACTCCATTTATTTGGAAGAAAGTAAAGGCAGAGAACAAGAGTCTCTGGTTGGTAATCCAGATAATTCTTCCATATCTTATATAAAACCACCAAAGCAGAACCCCTACAATTCTCCAAGAACCACAGCATTACAGGGCTTGAGATGTGTTCTACTGACAATACGGCTTAGATAACAACACTAAAGTCCCTTCAAATACCTGGAAGCCCTTCTCAAGAAGAACAGGTGCAAACAAGCTCAGACTGCAAAGATACAATAAATACCTAACTCTTCAATGGCCAGACACTGATGAACATTCATTAGCGTCAGGACCATCTGGGAAAACATGACCTCACCAAATGAACTAAATAAAGCACAAGGAACCAATCCTGGGTAAAGAGAGATATATGTTTATTCAGACAGAGAATTCAAAATAGCTGTTCTGAGGAAACTCAAAGCAATTTGAGATAACACAGAGAAAGAATTTAGAATCCTATCAGATACATTTAACAAAGAGATTGAAATAATTAGAATCAAGCAGAAATTCTGGACTTGAAAAATGCAAGTAACATATTGAAGAATGCATCAGAGTTCTTAATAGCAGAATTAAGTAGAACAAAGATTTAGCTTGAAGACATGCTGTTTGAAAATATGCAGTCAGAGGAGACAAAAGAAAAAAGAATAAAAAAGAATGAAGCACACCTACGAGATCTAGGAAACAGCCTCAGAAGGGCAAATCTAAGAGTTATTGGCCTTAAAGTGCAGGTAGAGAAAGATAGGAATAGAACGTTTATCCAAAGAGATAATAAAAGAGAACTTCCAAACCTAAAGAAGGATATCAACATTCAAGTAAAAGAAGGTTTTAGAACACTAGGCAGATTTAACCCAGAGAAGACTACCTCAAGGCATTTAAATAATCAAACTTCCAAAAGTCAAGGATAAAAAACGGATCCCAAAAGCATCCAGAGAAAAAATTGAAAAAATAATAATAATATACAATGGAACTCTAATACATCTGCCCCAGACTTTCAGAGGAAAACTTACAGGCCAGGAGAGAGTGACATAACATATTAAACTGCTAAAGAAAAGAAGATGGTACTCTAGAATAGTATATTAAGTGAAAATATCCTTCAAACATGAAAGAGAAACAAAGACTTTCTAAGACAAACAAAAGCTGACGGATTTTATCAACATCAGACCGGTCTTATAAGAAATGCTAAAGGGAGTTCAGTCTGAAAGAAAAGAATGTTAATGAGCAATAAGAAATCATCTGAGGGTACAAAACTCATGGGTAACAGTAAGTCCACGGAAAAACACAGAATATTATAACATTGTAATTGTGGTGTGTAAACAACTCATATCTTAAGGAGAAAAATGAAAATATGAACTGATCAAAAACAATAACTACAACAACTTTTAAAGATATAGGCAGTATAATAAGATAGAAATAGAAACAACAAAAAATCTAAAAAGGGAGAGATGAAGTTAAACTATAGAGTTTTTATTAGTTTTCTTTTTGTGTGTTTGTTTATTCAACCAGTGTCAAGTTGTCGCCAGTTTAAAACAATGAATTATAAGATAGTATTTGCAAGTTTCAAGTTAATATCAAATCTAAAAACATACAACGAATACACAAAAAATAAAAAGCACCAGAAAAAATCACCTTCACTAAACTAAAGGTAGAAAAGAAGGAAGAAAAGACCACAAAACAACCAGAAAGCAAAATCAAAAGACATAAAGTGGCTGAATGGATAAAAAACATGACCTAATAATCTGTTGCCTACAAGAAACACACTTCACCAATAAAGACATACATATACTGAATAAAAAGGGATAGAAAAAAGATATTCCACACAAATGGAAACCACAAAGAAGAGGAATAGCTATACCTCTATCAGACAAAATAGATTTAAAGACAAAAGCTATAAGAAACATAGTAGGTCATTATATAGTTATAAAGAAGTCAATTCAACAAGAGCATACAACAATTGTAAATATATATGCACCCAACTTTAGAGCACCCAGTTTAGTAAATATTATTAGAGCTAAAGAGAGAGAGAGAGAGACCCAAAATAATAATAGCTGGAGACTTCAAAACCCCACTTTCAGCACTGGACAGATCATCCGGTCAGAAAATCAACAAAGAAACATCGGACTTAATCTGCTCTATAGAACAAATGAACCTAATAGGTAGTTACTTAACATTTCATCCAATAGCTGCAGAATACACATTCTTTTCCTTAGCACAAGAATCATTCTCAAGGATAGAACATATGTTAGGCCACAAAACAAATCTTAAAACATTCAAAACATTGAATAATATCAAGTACCTTCTCTGACCACAGTGGAGCAAAACTAGAAATAAATAACAAGAGGAATTCTGGAAACTATACAAATATGTGGAAATTAAACAATGTGCTCCTGGCTGGGCATGGTGGCTCAGGCCTGTAATCTCAACACTTTGGGAGGCCAAGGTAGGTGGATCATGAGGTCAGGAGATCAAGACCATCCTGACTAAGACAGTGAAGCCCGTCTCTACTAAAAATACAATAATTAGCCAGACATGGTGGCATGTGCTTGTAGTCACAGCTACTCGAGAGGCTGAGGCAGGAGAATCACTTGAACCCAGGAGGCGGAGGTTGTGGTGAGCCAAGCTCATGCCACTGCACTCCAGCCTGGGCAACAGAGCAAGACTCCATCTCAAAAAAATAAAAAAATAAAAAACAAACAAACAAATATGCTTCTCAATGACCAGTGAGTCAATGAAGATATTAAGAAGGAAATTGAAAAATTTATTGAAACAAATGAAACACAACATACCAAAACCTATGGGATACAACAAAAGCAGTTCTAAGAAGGAAGTTTATACCTATAAGTGCCTACATCAAGAAAGTAAAAAAACTTCAAATAAATCATCTAACAATCTTAAAGTACTAGAAAACCTAAGACAAACCAAACCCATAGTTGTAGAAGAAAAGAAACAATAAAAATCACAGCAGATATAAATAAATTGAAACAAAATAATACAAAGTATCAGTGAAACAAAAAGTTTGTTTTTTGAAAAGATAAATGAAATGGACAAATCTTTAGCCAGACTAAGAAAAAAAGAGAGAATATACAAATAAATAAAATTAGATATGAAAAGAGGAGACATTATAACTGATTCCACAGAAATTCAAAGGATCATTAGAGGCTACTATAAGCAACAATATGCCAATAAATTGGAACACCTAGAAAAAATGGATACATTCCTAGACACATACAGTCTACCAAGATTGAACCATGAAGAAATCTAAACCCAAAACAGACAAATAATAATGTGATTTAAGACATAATAAAAAGTCTCCCAGCAGTGAATAACCTGGGACCCAACTGTTTCACTGCTGAATTTTACCAAACATTTAAAGAACTAATGCCAATCCTACTCAAACTATTCCAAAAAATAAAGAAGGAGGGAATACTTCCAAATTAATTCTATGAGACCAGTATTACCTTGCTACCAAAACCAGACAAAGACAGATGAAAAAAGAAACCACAGGCCAATGTCCTGACAAACACTGATACAAAAATACTAGCAAATAAAATTCAGCAACCCATTAGAAAGATCATTCATCATGACCAAGTGGGATTTATCCTAGGGATGCAAGAATGGTTTGATGTATCCAAATCAATGTAATAAATTATTTCAGCAGAATGAAGACAAAAACCCTACAATCATTTCAATTGATGCTGAAGACACATTTGATAAAATTCAACATCCTTTTAAAGATTTTTTTAAAAACTCAAAATGCTAGATATGGAAAGAACATTCCTCAACATAGTAAAAGCCATGTACAACAGACCCACAATTAGTATCATACTGAATGGGGGAAAACTGAAAGCCTTTTCTTTACAATCTGGAACATGACAAGGATGCCCACTTTCACCATTGGCATTCAACATAATAATGGAAGTCCTAGCTAGAGCAATTATACAAAGGAAAGAAATAAAGGGCATCTAAATTCAAAAAGAAGCCCAATTATCCTTCTTTGTAAATAATATGACCTTATGTTTGGAATAACTTAGACGCTACTGAAAAACTATTAAAACTCAGACAAATTCAGTAAAGTTGCAGAATACAAAATCAACATTCAAAAATCAGTAGCATTTCTATATGCCAATGGTGAAAAATCCAAAAAAAAATAAGTAATCACATTTATAATATATATAAATGAAATAAAATACGTAGGAATTAACCAAAGAAATGAAAGATCTCTACAGTGAAAAACATTGATCAAAGAAATTGAAGATATACAAAAAGATGAAAAGATATCCCATATTCACGGATTAGAAGAATCGACAATGTCAAAATGTTCATGCTGCTCAAAGCAATCGACAGATTTAATGCAATCTCTATCAAAATACCAGTGACAATCTTCACAGAAACAGAAATACTAAAGTTTATATAGAATCTGGAAAAAAACAATCAAAAGACACAGAATCTGCGTGGCCATGGGCAGCACAAATTGCAGCATCTTACCCATGTTGTTGCATGTGTTGTCCCAAGGCTCATCTATGTGCACTGCATTATCGTGAGCAGAGAATGCCTGGATCACCTCTGCCAGGACCACCTTCACCTGCTCAGCACTCAGGGCCACAGGTTGGGCCGAGGCGGACGCCATAGGGCGGCAGAAGCTGCAAAAAGAACAAAACTGGTGGAATCATATTACCTGACTTCAAATTATACTACAGACGTATAGTAACCAAAATAGCATGGTACTGGCATAAAAACAGACACATAGACTGATGGAACAGAATAGAGAACCCAGAAACAAATCTATACACCTACAGTGAATTCATTTTTCACTGTAGCATGGAAATGGATTAATCCCCAGAGCCTCCAGATGAGAGCCTACATTGGTCTGACATCTTGACTTCAGCCTTGTGAGACCTAAAACATGCATTGGGGAAAGGATAGGCCCTTCAGTAAATGTGATAAGAAAATTGGATATCCATATGCAAAAGAATAAAACTAGACCCCTACCTTTCACCATATACAAAAATCAAAACAAATTAAAACTTGAATCTAAAAATCTCAAACTATGAAATTACTAAAAGAAAACATTAAAGAACCTCTCCAGGACATTGTACTGGGCAAAGATTTATTGAGTAATACCCCACAAGCACAGGCAACCAAAGCAAAGATGGAGTAATGCTGTTAAGTTAAAAAGCTTCTGCCTGGCAAAGGAAACAATCGACAAAGTGAAGAGACTACCCACAGAATGGTAGAAGATATTTGCAAACTAACCATCTGACAAGGGATTAATAACCAGAATATACAAGGAGCTCAAACAACTCTATAGGAAAAAGAAATCTAATAATCCAATTTAAAAATGGGCAGAAGATCTGAATAGACATTTCTCAAAAGAAAATATACAAATGACAAACGGGTTTATGAAAAGGTGCTCAACATTTTGCTTTCTGTTCCCCACCAATAAGGACTATTCAAATCATCTGGATTTGGTTGATTTACTATGCTAAATCTTTATTTGAAACAGACCCTGTCTGCTACATTTGACACAGCTGCCCACACTTGCCTTTTAGCGTTCTCTGGATGCATCTTCATCTAGTTCTTCATGGTTCTAACAATTTCCAGGCTCCTATTCCTACCCATCCATTTAAAGCAAATGTCTACAGGGTCTTTTCCTCGGACAGTTTCCCGCATGCACCCTTGGTGAGCTCATCACCAAGTAGGTGAGCTCATCTACTTACCTAATTTTAATGATCATTGTTTGAAGATTACTCCAAAATCTGTATCTCTAGCCCAGACCTCTCTCCTGAGGTCCAGGTCTATATCTAGCACTACCTCTGGAATCTCCACTTAGATGTAGCAAGGTACACCAAGGTCAATACATCTACATGCCATAGCCAGATGTGGTGGGACACGCTTGTAGTCTCAGCTACTTGGGAGGCTGAAGCAAAAGGATTACTTGAGCCCCGGAATTCAAAACTGCAGTGAGCTAGGATCATGCCACTGCACTTCTGCCTCGGTGATAGAGCAAGATCTTGTCAAAGAATGAATGAATGAATGAATGACCCTACTTCTTGCCCTGGATATCCCTACCTCAATGAGTGTCCCTACCATCTACCCCATACCTTAACCATAAATCTCAAAGTCACCTGAGTCCTCCCACTTCCTCACTTGTGGTAGGCAGAATTCTAAGAATGACCCCACGATGACCCTTGCCTTTGTATAGTCTCCTCTCTTTGAATTATGAATATGTGAGTTGCCATTCTCATGATTATGTTACATGGCAAAAAGGGAATTTTTTTAGATTTAATTAATTTACCAAATCAGTTGACTTTGGGTTAATCAAAGAAGAGATTATCCAGCTGAGACCAATTTAATCACATGACCCCATTAAAAGAATTTGCTCTGGCTGGTGGCAGAAAAGGAAGTCAGAGAGACTCTAAGCACAAAAAGAGTCTGATGTAAGCTGTTGGCTCAAAAATGGAAAAGTGGCATGTGAGAAGAATGTGAGTAACCTTTAGAAGCTGAAAACAGTTCTCAGCTGACAACTAGGAAGGACATGGGAATTGAAATCTGTCCCAAACCTAAATGGGCATGAAACTGGATTCATCCCCAGAGCCCCCAGGTAAGAGCCTACCTTGTCTGACATCTTGACTTCAGCCTTGTGGGACCTTAAGCAGAGAACTCAGGCAAGCTTTGTTTAACTATGACCTACAGAACGGTGATAAAGAAAAGAAAAGGAAGAAAGAAAGGAAGAAGGGAAGGAAGGAAGGAAGGAAAGAAAGAAAAGACAAAGAAAGAGAAAGAAAAAGAGAAAAGAAGGAAGGAAAAGAAAAAGAAGGAAAGAAAGGAAAGAAAGAAAAGAAGGAAAGAAAAGGAAAGAAAGAACTCATCAGTGATCATCAGAAAAATGCAAATCAAAGCTACAATGAGATATTATCTCACCCCAGTTAAAATGTGCTTTTTATCCAAAAGACAGGCAGTTACAAATGCTGGCGAGGAGTGGAGAAAAGGGAACCCTCATACACTGTTGGTGGGAGGGGGAACCCTCATACTGTTCTCCACACTCTGGAGAACAGTACGTGGAGGTTCCTCAAAAAGCTAAAAATAGTGGCTCACACCTGTAATCCCAGTACTTTGGGAGGCTGAGGCGGTGGATAACCTGAAGTCAGGAGCTTGAGACTAGCCTGGCCAACGTGGCAAAACCCTGTCTCTACCAAAGATACAAAAATTAGTCGGGCATGATAGCACTTGCCTGTAGCCCCAGCTACTCAGCAGGCTGAGGCAGGAGAATCCATTGAACCTGCGGGGAGGAGGTTTCAGTGAGCCAAGATCATGCCACTGCACTCCAGCCTGTGACAGAGCGAGCGAGACTCCATCTTAAAAAAAAATAAAACACTATAAATAGAGCTACCATGTGATCTAGCAATCCCACTGCTAAGCATGAACCCAAAAGAAAAGAAATCAGTATGTCCAAGAGATACCTGCATTCCCATGTTTACTGCAGCATGATTCACAACAGCCAAGATTTGGAAATAATCTAAGTGTCCATCAAGAGACGAATGGATAAAGAAAATGTGGTTCATATACATAATAGAGCACTATTCAGCCATAAAAAAAAAAAATGAGATCCTGTCATTTGTAACAACATAGAAGGAACTGGAGGTCATTATGTTAAGTGAAATAAGTCAGGAATACAAAGAGAAGCTTCAGGTCAGCCATGGTGGCTCATGCCTGTAAACCTAGCACTTTGGGAGGCTGAGGGAGGTGGATCACCTAATGCCAGGAGTTCAAGACCAGCCTGGCCAACATGGTGAAA
This sequence comes from Plecturocebus donacophilus, assembly GCA_004027715.1. Classification (NCBI taxonomy): domain Eukaryota; kingdom Metazoa; phylum Chordata; class Mammalia; order Primates; family Pitheciidae; genus Plecturocebus; species Plecturocebus donacophilus. Next base: position 47,016 of record PVKP010009931.1, on the reverse strand, counting down.
CCCCATCTCTACTAAAAATACAAAAATTAGCTGGGCGTGGTGGCAGTGCCTATAATCCCTGATACTCGGGACACTGAGGCAGGAGAATTGCTTCAACCTGGGAGGCAGAGGTTGCAGTGAGCCAAGAGTGCACCATTGCACTCCAGCCTGGGTGACACAGTGAGACTCCAGCTCAGAAAAAAGAAAGAAAGACAAGCTTCACATGTTCTTATTTGTTTGTGGGAGCTAAAAATAAATGTAATTAAACTCACAGAGATAGAAAGTAGAAGGATTGGTTACTAGAGACTGGGAAGGGAAATCAGGTGGGTAGAGGGGAAGTGTGGGGATGGTTAAGGAATACAAAAAAAAAAAAAAACAGAAAGAATTAAGATTTAGTATTTGATAGCACAACAGTCACTATAAATAATTTAATTGTACATTTTAAAATAAGTAAAAGAGTGTATCTGGACTGTTTGTAGCACAAAGAATAAATGCTTGAGGTAATGGATACCCCATTTACTCTTTCACTCTGATGTGATTATCACACATTGTATGCCTGTATCAAAATATCTCATATACCCCATAAATATATATATACCTACCATGAACCCACAAATATTAAAAATTAAAAAGAAACAGAACTAAAAGAAATAAACAATCCACCATTTAGTGGGAAATTTCAATACTTCGAATTGATAGAAAAAGCAGACTGAAAATTAAGTATATAGAAGACTTGAACACCGCTATCAACCAACATAACCTAATTGGCATTATAGATTATTTCACTCAAAGAAAGCAACATATATTCTTTTCAAGTGCATGCAAAACACCAAAGTGGATTATTTGTGGACCATAAAATATGTCTCAGACAATTTCTTTTCTTTTTTTGGAGATGGAGTTTCACTCTTTTTGCCCAGGCTGAAGTGCAATGGTGCTATCTTGGCTCACTGCAACCTCTGCCTCCAGTGCAATTCTCCTGCCTCAGCCTCCCGAGTAGCTGGGATTATAGGAATGTGCCACCATGCCTGGCTAATTTTGTATTTTTAGTAGAGACAGGTTTTCTCCATGTTGGTCAGTCTGGTCTCGAACTCCTGACCTCAGGAGATCCACCCACCTCAGCCTCCCAAAGTGCTGGGATTAGTGAGCCACCATACCCGGCCTCTCAGACAATTTCAAAGGAATTAAATCATACAAACTATGTGTCCTAATCATGATGAAATAAGAAATCTGTCATAGAAAGATCTTTGAAAATTCCCAAATATTTGGACACTAATGAATACACATTTCAATAACACATGGATGAAAGACAAAAACTAAAGGAAAATTATGAAGCATTTTGAACTCAATGAAAATGAAAATACAACATAGCAAAATTTGTTAGAATACAGCTAAAGCAGTGCTTTGAAGGAAATATATAGCACTAAATGCCTTTATTAGAAAAGAAAGGTCTGAAGTCAATGACTCCGGTTGACACTTTAAACTAGAAAAAGAGGGCAAACTAAATCCAAAAGAAGCAAAAGAAAATAAATAATAAAGAGCAGAAATCAGTGAACTAAAAAAGAAAAATTGATGACAATGAAATCTGATTATTTGAGAAAAGACATTGATAAAACTCTAGCTAGATTTATCAGAATAAAAAGAGAGGAAGACACAAGTTAACAATATTATGAGTGAGAAAAGACATCAGTATAGATCTTATATATATTAAAAGGTAGCAAGAAAGTATCATGAATAACTTCATGGCAATAAAGTTGACAACTAGATAAAACAGACAAATTTCATTAAAGAAACACAACATCAATGCTCATTTAGGAATAAACAAAGGCCAAGCATGGGGGTGTGTGTACGTAGTCCTAGCTACTGAGGAGGCTGAAAGAGGAGGATCTCTTGAGCTCAGGAGTTTGAGACTAGCCTGGGCCACATAGTGAGACCCCAACTCTAAAACAAAACAAACCCAATAAACCCAAGAATAAGTAGCATGAATAACTCTAAATCCACTTTTAACATTGAATTTGTAGTGTAAAAGGCTATTCCAGGCTCAGGTTGGCTTTACTGAGAAATTCTACCTAACAATTTGACACAAATTCCTTCAGAAAAGTGAAGAGGAGGTAATTACTTTCCAACTCATGCTATTAGGCTAGCATGACCCTTATACCAAAACCAGAAAGATATTACAAGAAAACTCAGACCAATTTAAATACATTTAATCAATTAGCCACATATGTTGAAATGAATTTGAAAAAGGTCTGGGGTTGAAAGACCAATAAGTAGGCTACAGAAACAAACTAAAAGGAAAATTACAATTCTAATACCACAGTTACTTTTCTACTAGAGTGATTCTATTTTATGTAACTAAAATCATACAAGGTCATACTTAAGATCTTGCAGAGGAGGGCCAGGCACAGTGGATCACACCTGTAATCCCAGCACTTTGGGAGTCCGAGGCAGGTGGATCACTTGAGGTCAGTGATCACCAACATGGTGAAACCCCGTCTCTACTAAAAATATAAAAATTAGCCAGGCGTGCTGGCATGCCCTGTAATCCCAGCTACTCAGGAGGCTGAGGCAGGAGAATCACTTGAACCCGGGAGGCAGACGTTGCAGTGAGCCAAGATCGCACTACTGCACCTCAGCCTGGGTGACAGAGCGAGACTCCATCTCAAAAAAAAAAAAAAAAAAAAAAAAAAGGTATTGCAGAGGAAATGCAGAATTTGGGTTTGGAGGACTTAGCAGATGTGACTGAGGGTGGCGATAAGACAGAAGTTACAGGCATATCTCAGAGATATTAGGGGTTCAGTTCCAGGCCACCATAATAAAGTGAATATCATAATAAAGCAAGTCATAAATTCTTTGGTTTCTCAGTGCATATAAAAGTTATGCTTTATACCTATGGCCTATTGAGTGTGCAATACCACTATATCTTAACAACTGTGTACATGCCTTAATTTAAAATACTGCTAAAAAAATGCTAGCGATTGTCTAAGCCTTCAGCAGGTCATTATCTTTTTGCTGGTAGAGGGTCTTGCCCTGATGTTGATAGCTGCTAATAAATCAGGGTAGTGATTAGTGAAGGCTGAGGTAGCTGTAGCAATTTCTTAAAATAATAAAGTTTGCCGCAGTGACTGACTCTTCCTTTCACAGATTCCTCTGCAGCATGTGATGCTGTCTGACAGCATTTTACCCATGTAGTACTTTTTAAATTGGAGTCAATCCTTTCCAACCCTGCCACTGCTTTATCAATTAAGTTTAATAATATTCTAAATCCTTTGTGGTCATTTCAACAACATTCATGGCATCTTCACCAGGAGTAGATTACATCTCAAGGAGCCACTTTCTTTGCTTATCCATAAGAAGAAACTTCTCGTCTCTTCCAGTTTTATCATGAGATTGCAGCAATTCAGTCACATCTTCAGACTCCACTTCTAATTCTAGTTCTCATGCTATTTCCACATCTGCTGTGAAGTCCTTCACTGAAGTCTTAAACCCCCAAAGCCATCCATGAGGGTTGGAAGCAACTTCTTCCAAGATCCTGTTCATGTTAATTTCTTATGTATTTTTTTTTTTTTTGAGACAGTTTCCCTCTGTTGTGCAGGCTGGAGTGCAATGGTGTGATCGCAGCTCACTGTAACCTCCGCCTCCCAGGCTCAAGCAATTCTCGTGCCTCAGCCTCCTAAGTAGCTTGGATTACAGGCATGCACCCACCATGTCTGGCTAATTTTTGTATTTTTAGTAGAGATGGAGTTTCGCCATATTGGCCAGGCTGCTCTCAAATTCCTGGCCTCAATTGATAACACCCACCTCAACCTCCCAAAGTTCTGGGATTCCAGGCGTGAGCCACTCTACCTGGCCTCATGTTGATTTTGTTCTCCTATCATGAATCACAAATGTTAATGGCATCTGGAATGGTGACTCTTTCCTAGAAGGTTTCCAATGTACTTTGCCCAGATCTATCAGAGGAATCACAAACCATGACAGCTATAGCCTTATGAAATATATTTCTTAAATAATAAGACTAGAAAGTCAAAATTACTCCTTGATCCATGGGCTACGGAATGAATATTGCGTGTACAGGCACGAAAGCACAGCACTCTTGGGTGACTAGGTGATTTTTCAAGGAACAGCAGTATTCTGAAAGAAATTTATCTTTTTTAGCAATAGGTCTCAAAACTGGGTTTAAAATAGTAAACCATGTTGTAAACCGGTATGTTATTGAGGCCTTGTTGTTCCATTTATAAAGCACAGGCAGAATGGATTCATTACAATTCTTAAGGACTCTAAATTAGCATTGTCTTCAGCTTAAAATTAACAGCTGCGCTAGCTCCTAACAAGAGTCAGTTTGTCCTTTGAAGTTCTGAAGCCAGACATTAGCTTCTCTCTAGCTATGAATGTCCCAGGTGGCATCTTCTTTCAATATAAGGCTGTTTCGTCTACATCGAAAATCTGTTGTTTCATGTGGCCACCTTCATCAACGACCTTGGCTTCTAGAAAATCTACTTCTAGCTGGACGTGGTGGCTCATGCCTGTAATCTCAACACTTTGGGACGCCAAAGCAGGCAGACCACCAGGTCAGGAGTTCAAGACCAGCCTCACCAACATGGTGAAACCCCTGACTCTACTAAAAGTACAAAAATTAGCTAGCCAGGCATGGTGGCACACACCTGTAATCCTGGCTACTAAGGAGGTTGAAGCAGGAGAATCACTTGAACCCTGGAGGCAGAGGTTGCAGTGAGCTGTGATCGCGCCACTGCACTCAAGCCTGGGTGACAGAGCGAGACTCCATCTCAAAAAAAAAAAAAAAGAAAAAAGAAAATCTACTTCTAGATAACTTGCTGCTTCACCTTGCACTTTTGTTAGAGATAGCTTCTTTCCTTTAACCTCATGAACTAACTTCTGCTAGCTTCCTTTTCTTCTGCAGCCTCCTCACCTCTCAGCCTTCACAGAATTGAAGAGTTGAGGCTTTACCCTAATTAGGCTTTGGCTTAAACGAATATTGTGGCTGGTTTGATCTTCTATCCAGACCACTAAAAACAGCAATAAGACTATTTTGCTTTCTTATCATTCACGTGTTCACCAAAGTAGTACTTTTAACTTCCCTCTATTTCCTTGAATTCGTAAGTTGGCTTTCATGCCTGGCTAACTGCATTGTGCAAGAGGCCTCACTTTCAGCCTGTCTGGGCTTTCAACATTTTTTCCTCAGTAAGCTTCATCATTTCTAGCTTTTGATTCCAAGTGAGAGACATGAAATTTTGTCCTTTTCCTTGAAAACTTAGAGGCCATTATGGGGTTATTAATTGGCTTAATTTCGATATTGCTGTGTCTCAGGGAATAGGAAGCCTGAGGAGGGGGAGACAGGAGAACTGTCAGTGAAGCAGTCAGAATACAAACGTTTCTCAATTATTTTGCTATCTTAAATGGGGACATTTTGTGGAGTCTCAAATTAATTACAATAGTAAGATCAAAGATCAATGATCACAGATCACCATAAGAAAAAGTTGGAAACACTGCAAGAATCACCAAAACATGACAGAGACACCAAGTCAGCACACACTATTAGGAAAACGTTGCCCATAGACTTGCCAGATGCAGGGTTGTCACAAACTTTCAATTTGTAAAAATACAGTCTCTGCAACGTGCAAGAAGATGAAGAATGCAGCCGGGCACGGTGGCACACACCTGTAATCCCAGTATGAGGCCAAGGCAGGTGGATCACCAGAAGTCAAAAATTCGAGACCAGCCTGGTCAACATGCGAAACCTCATCTCTACTAAAAATACAAAAAATTAGCCAGGCTTTGTGTTGCACGCCTGTAATTCCAGCTACTCGGGAGGCTGAGGCAGGAGAATCACTTGAACCCACAAGGTAGAGGTTGCAGTAAGCCGAGATCACACCACTGCACCCCAGCCTGCTGGACGACAGAGCGAGACTCCATCTCAAAAAAAAAAAAGCAAAACAAAACAAAGATGAAGTATGCCTATAATGGTGGCAATGTGGAATTAGAAAAATGATAGCGCTGGTGAAAGACAATAAACAGTAAAGGCATACACTTCGGATTCGAAATTCAATGTTTTATTTGGAATGAGATGAGTTTAGGGTGCCAGTAGGATACCCAGTATAAGTATTGTAATAGCTAATATTCAGTGAGTTCTTAGTGTCAGATAGTTGAAAAGGTAAGACTGAAGCTCAGGAGAGAGGGAAACATGGTACTGAAAGTCATGCCAATATAACTGATTCCATTTACTACCTCTCATCGTCAGTTGCAGCTATTACAATAGCATACTTTCTAAAAGATACTTTTCTGCGAATCTTAGGATGTTCTTCCCAGTAAAAAAATGACCATTATAAAAAATAAATTACTATAATGATACTCCTTGATTATGACTTGGTACAAGTCTGCTGTTCAAAGCAACTCCTACTCCAACCTGGCACTGCGCTAAGAAGTCCTGTGGAGAAGGCCACACACACAAACCCAAACCCACTACCAGCAAGGGGTGCACTTTAAAAGCCTCTGGTCTCCTACCCCTACACATGCAGTTTAACATATCCGAAAACCAAAATGACACCTGGGCACGGTGGCTCACACCTGTAATCCCAGCACTTTGGGAGGCCAAGGAGGGCAGTTCACTTGAGGCCAGAATTTCGAGACCAGTCTGGCCAACATGGTGAAAACCCATCTCTACTAAAAATACAAGAATTAGCTGGGCATTGTGGCGGGTGCCTGTAGTTCCAGCTATTGGGAGGCTGAGGAACAAGAATCACTTGAGCCTGGAAGGCGGAGGTTGCAGTGAGCAGAGATAGTGCCACTGCATTCCAGCCTCGGTGACAGAGTAAAATTGTCTCAAAAGAAAAGAAAATACAAAGGAAAAAATCAAAATGGCTCGTGGCCTTTAGCTAAGACAGCTAGCCTATAAAGATAAATCAATATACATAGCCTCAACATCTCTAGGCCACCTAAGCCATCAGGTCATGCAGGATTCTAAATTTATCTAACAATAATAGGCTAATAGGCTGTCTTACCTAAATGAGCACACAGCTTATTCACCAAATGGAGAGTTATCCGTCTTATAAATGGGAGAAGGCATTCTACCTGCTGTTGAAAGACAAAGTGACAGTTTTCATTGTACAAAATAACCTAGTAAGCAGCTGAGTTTGTGGGGGCTGGGGGTAAGAGAGATTCAGAGAGCAGCTATCACTTACTTGGATACTGCAAAATGTTTAATATGAAAAGCTTTGACTAGAGTTACTGCCACAAAACACAAAGATTACCCAGTATACAAAACCTTCCATTTTTTGGTAGTCATCTTGAACCCTGGAAAAGCCTACTAACACCTTTTAGTTATAGAATTAAGGTATAAACACGCAGATAACTGTTCCAGAAATAGTTGAAATTACTACTCAACAGTGGCAAGATTTTAAGGTTTTTATTAAAAATATAGCAACATAATAGCAGCATCATTTGATAAATCTTTACTAGTACCATTTAAAACTAGTCCTACTCACAAATAAACACCACCTATGCAGCATGTTTATGTTTACATTTCAAACTCTTCCCTTGATAATCTAACACTGTTCTATTAATCTAATCAATATTAAGGAGGTAATTTAAGCATTAAGTTGATCTACACAGCTACACAGTATACTCAAATTTCATACTTGAATCTACCATAGAAATCAGGAATTCTTTAGTTTATTCCCCAACAGTGTGCTACCTACCAGTACCCTCAAAATGGTGGAAATCAGCCTCCTCTTTCAGTATTTTCATGAATTTAACTTACATATATGGTTAAGAAATTGTCTAGCAAATAAAAATAAACCAAGAATGGAACACCTACTCCATACCAATACTGGAAAAATAAAATTTAGAGGTAAAATATGTGAAATCTCCCAAAAGTTGGCAATTTTCAAAATTAAAATGTTAACTAGATATAAATTTAAAAATCAGGTAACAGACTTAAAACCTTTTATAAACATTGTATTAAGAAATGCTATATCTGATATAAACTAATGGTAACAAACTAATTGCTAGAAACTATAAAAGTACCTTAGAATGGAAGAAAGCTAGTTATTAGTTACTAAATCCAACTGACTGAATATAACCAAAGTCATAAATGGCTTTAGCCTTTATTTTTAAAATAATGCACTGCCAGGTGCAGTGGCTCACACCTGTAATCTCAGCACTTTGGAAGGCTGAGGCAGGTGGATTGTTTGAGCCCAGGGGTTTGAGACCAGTCTAGGCAACATGGCAAGACCCTGTCTCTACAAAAAATTTTTTAAATTAGCTGGGCATGGTGGCAACACATCTGTGGTCCCAGCTACAGGAGAAGCTGAAGTGAGAGGACCATCCATGCCAGAAAAGGTCAAGATTGCAGTGAGTTGTGATCATGTCACTGCACTCTAGCCTAGGTGACAAGAGTGAGACCCTGTCTCAAAAGAAAAGTAATAATAATATTGTATTACTCTTCAGGCAAAACCACCAATAAAAGTGTACTAAAAACAAACTCACCCACAAACCCAAGATTAAGTAGGGAAGTCAATTTTATTTTAAATTTTTATTACATTTATACTAAACTCCTGCTTCCAGAAATATAATTTAGCTCTTTTAAGAGCACAAGCTTTTAAATTTTGAAAATAATCTAATTTTAAGTGAAAATTACATTAGTAAATAAACATGAGAAAATAATATATATGTAGTGAAAATAAAAAATATTTAAACACAAGAAACGTGTGCACTGCACTGCACATTTACTTTGTGGGAATGGCTCTACATTGTAATGCACCCAGTTAAAATCAGATACTGTCTTCCAATGAAAACATAAATGATTCACTGAAATTTTAAGTTATTCAGTGGCATCCCTCCAAACGTATTCATTTTAATTGCTAATTCAACAATAATTAAATCATGCTCTTTATTTCTAATAGATTGAAAAAAAACTTAGAGGCCTATTACTCTACATTAAAATTCTTGAATTTACATAGTATAGCTTCACTTGAGAGGGGAGTTGGATCAGGATTCTAAGTTTTAAAATAAAGATAGCAACACACACATAGGAATTACTGAAGGTCTTGAAAATTATTACTATCACAAAATAAATTCTCTTGACCCCTCCCCCCCAAAAAAACCTTTTCATTATAAATGCCAGTGTTTAATTGAGCATGTCAAAATTTAAGCTTCTGGCACTGCTGAAGATCAACATAGCAGGTATTGAACCTCTGGAAGAAAAGAACTTGAAACACAGGGAAGATCACAAGCTGACTAGTGTTTGCAATTATAAGCTAATTAGATTAGATAGAAAATAGGACGATAACTGCAGAACTTCAGGATTTAACAGTTTTGACACAAAACTGATGCACTAGCTTATGAACTAATGCACCAGCTTATGAACTAATGCACCATCTTATGTTACTAGTTCAGTGTGCGTTGCTGAAAAGCAAGAAAGAGTACCAACAGAATTTGTCTACAATTATAAATAGCAACTACAACTTAAGGAACAGAGTGTACTCTGTGTAATCAAGCTAAAAAAGATAATTAGAGAAAGTATCAAGTATGAAATAGCTGTCTTCTTGGCCTTACCTCAAGTTTACCTGACAACAACTACCTGGGATTTAAAAAAAAAGAAGTCTTAAAGAAAAAAAAAACCCTGAAAGAATAAACAAATGAAAACATATGAGCTCTTATAAGTGAACAGAAAAAGTATGTCTCACACACACGTGCACATGCGCACACATGGACACACATACACACACACACACTCCTCTAGACCCTAGAATGCCTTGCTTCCATAAGCCTATGTAAGAAAATGTCAAACCCCAATCTGATTTCCCTTTCTCCAGATCTCTTGTATTTCTACTCACTCTTAGCTTTTACAAATCAGTCTTTCAAGATTACAGTAAGATTACTTTAAAGCTGAATAAGTATCAGCAAGGAAAATAGCAGCAGAAACCAAATTAAATGTTAATTACCAACATAAAAAACATGTAAGAGAGTCCAGAGTACAAGAAAACACACATACTTTAAATGAGTTGTTTTATAGACACCACCACATAAACATGCACTCTCCATGTCACAACCATCTCTATGACAAGTAAAACAAGAGCAGGATAAAACTAAAATGCTTTTTTGAAATGCATAAACAAATATTTTCCTCTAAAATACTTAGCTTTATTAGAGAAATGGTACTAAAAATAACAGATTCCAACATTTGCTCTATTTCTACTTATATATCATAAATAAGACAGCTGTTGATGCAAGACACACTCTTTCACAATCTTTCCATATGCACCCAAGCATTCTTTTATCAGAATAAGCTGTTTACCAGCCAACCGTATGTGGTTGAATGATTAAGATGACCATCTATACTTTACATAGTAAAGCATCTTCCAAGATTTTAATGTACACAGTGACAAAAAGGAAAAACAAAAAAAAAAAAAACCAGTAATTCTGAACACATGAAGAGTGATTAAGCAGCTTCATAATCGAATCAGGCTTCATTACTTGCAATAAGGGCAACTCTCCATTCCCCACCAAATACTAGTTTCAATCTTATTAACATTAAAAGAAAATGCAAATTGAAACTAAGTAACTAACATGCTACTCAGCTTTTTAGATCTAAAAAAGTAACTCTTCCCATGAGGTAAGGCAACTGAGTAATCTGATTGTATTAGATTGCATTAAAATAATTATACTTAATTTTTTAATAACTAATTAAAAGGGATTACTTTTTTGGAAATACAACAATGAGGAGTTCAGAAATCACAAGTTATAAGCACTGCGGAAAAACATAAGCAGTGTTGTCACTTTACTATATGCATACTTTCTGTAAAAAAGTGAGCCTAAAATTGATGGATGACCTTTATCTTAAAAACTCAAGTACACATATCCTTAAACATAAAACAAATAACCTCCCAAATACTCCTAAGTCCTTCTTTTAAGTACAATTTCTGCACATCATTTATGAAAAGATGATTGAGAGGTAATAAGGTCATCCAATGTAGACAACTAAAGGGTTTTCTTTGATTTAAGGAAAATAAGAAAATGTTTCATTTTCAATTATTACAGTATAAAACTGATGGTCCCAAAGCTGCATGACTTTAAAGTCATTCTTGAAAACAGGACTTCCTTCTCATATTAGGTGAAATAAGAAGCTCTTCTGACATACCACTTACACACTTCTTTATGGGTATGAAATATCCATCTAGATTTCATATGAATTGAGAATGACTAGCACATATAAAATTCTAGAAAACAGTATACCACATTGTAGAAGGCACTAAAGCTTCAGCTTGTGCTCCCATAGCCCATTTTCAAAAGCCAGTTTCCTTTTTATAAGGGCACCTTTGCCACCTACAGCTGACAAGACACACTGCAATATTATTCATAATAAGCTTGGAAATGTCAAGAAAATTTAGAAAGAAATGCTCACTTTGCGGGTAGACCCAATGATTCTAAACACTGAATACTAATTCATCATTATTAGTATTCAACATAGTTGCTCTTCCTTTTGAAAGAGAACAGTAGCATGCATTGTCAGTTTTTAAATCCACTTATTTAAGCAATTTTAATCTGCAAAACTATTTTAACGAAAAATTGTCCTAAACAGTGAGCAAAAGAAAACACAATAGTGAGAATTTAACACAATCACTGTAAGTCCTGTGAAGTAAATGTTAAAACTTCTTACATACTTTGCACTTACAAGGGTGTGTATATATTTGCACCAATTTCAAGCACATCATCAAACTGTGTATACTGAAATTAAAAAAAAGTAAAACAATACAAAATTCAGTAACTAGCATTTTTTTTAAAAGAGCCTCCAATGCTTATCTCCAGTCTTTAGGGATAGTACAAACTTGGATCTTTGATGTTCAATTTATTTGCAATGGTTCTTGGCAAACACTAACAAACCACATGACAAGTGTGTCGGCCACCATAGAAATGCACAGATTTTAGAAGATGAGTTTGGGTAACATCTGTTATTTTCACGATGTCCATGCTTTATTTTCTTACTCAATAACAAGATGGTCACAAAGTCATCTAACAACTGGAAAAGCTGTTAGATCCTATCTTTACACTCAACTAGATTTCTTTCCTGTTTACATCTTGTTGAGAGAATTAAAAGCTTTGGATTTGATTCCAGCATTGAGTGTAGAGGTACACTTGTCGGTCCTATACTGCTTCTGTTTTGGTAGAGAGGTTTTCTTCATTCAGCTGACAATTCCCATTGTGCTGTACTTTGTTTTCTTCAGTCCTTGGTGCATCCTTGTCATCTACTTCTTTGCTCACACTTGAATCTGGTTCTTTATTGTGCTCCTTCTCCTACAATGAGTAATTAAGGTATGCATTTAATAGTTTCCCCAAGAACTGCCTGCTATTATGACAAAAATGTGAAACTTTATCTTTTGTGAATTAAAAAACTGGGTATTATTTTCTCCCATTATGTTTTCACATAAAAGGAATATGCAAACATCATCAATCTGCCCTTTGTATTCTCATGAAAGATGGACAATCCATGGAAATTAAATTAGAATAGGTGAACAGAAATTTTAAGCAAGTGCTCAATAAATGTTGCTGATAGACTTGAAAAAGTGGGACAGATCTGTTGAAAGAGTGAAATAACTTCCAAGGATACCAGGATAGATTTTCAATCTGGAAACCAATGCAGCAAAAATAAGGAAATGTAGAAAAGGAAGCTATATCCTTCCTGGAAAAGATTGTTCAAGAACACTCCAATTTCTATCCTCAATTTAAAAGAGAATTAAATGAGAACAAACAGTGCCTGGCACATAGTAAATGCTTAATAAATGTTACCAATGTTATTGATGATGATAAACCTCTATCAGTATGACAGTACATAGATCTGTAAGATAGATGCTCCAAAATTCATAATTTCCAAATACAAATATACTTTACCAGTGTAAGTAATTTAACATAATTCACAACTACTTAAAATATTTATCCTAACATAATTCACACAGCTACTTATTCATCCAAGTGACAAAAAAGCTAATTTGGTAGAATTTGGTTTTCCATTAGGTATTCTAACCAACAAACCTAATGTTAACTATGTATTATAAAACCAGTAACAGAAAGTCTTTTCAAATTTGCTGAAACATAAATTGAGGAAAATGGCATCAGGCAAAAATCCTAGCATCAAATACATCTGTTACTGTTGATTCCTTAAATTTTTCTTATTGCATGCCATGTTACGATTCTCTAAAATAAGGAATGCAATTGTTATAGTTTTAACTGGCTCTTATCTCTTCAACATTTATTTTAAATGACCAATTAAATATTTTTAAATGCTAACAATGTACAAGACACTGTTCCCCAAAGAGCTTTCAGTCTAAAACCATTTGTATGCAATAAAGAACAATCTTCAGTGCCAGACACTGAATGACTGCTGCTTACTTTAAGAGAAGTACTGTTCTTCTCCAACTTCTCCTTCCCATCTCTGTCATTAGAACTCTTTCTTGTAGACGTTGAACGTTCTCTCTCTCTTCTTTCACTGATGTGGTCCCTTTCTTTTTCTCTCTTTTTATCCTTCTTATTTCTGCTGTAAGAATATTGATATGTCAGTTAAATCCTAAGAAATCGAAGATCTATTGTATTCTTGACAAAACATCCTTTTCTAACACTGGATATCTAAAATAATGCATTGTTAATAAGCATTAACAAGCTGCTTTGCAAAGTAACATAAATGAGTCCTACAACTTGATCTACTCCACCCTTAGCCCAATTAGTTTCTTAAGGATACACAAGTCATTTTGGCAGAAGCCACCATATGTTCTCATAAAACACTATTTGGTACTGCCTATTTTAATAGTTTTCAAATATTCAAGATTTATTTAAGTACTGAAATAAGGAGAAAATAAAACCAAATGAATATGTATCTGCCTCATTTTGCAAAGAGAAACAGGAAAGACAAATCAAATGATTGGTCAATCACACAGGGTGAATCGGAACAAGGTAGAAGGAATGGAAACAGGAGTGACATTTTCTGAATGTACCTTTTTGTCTAATTTTAGTTCATAAAAGTTTTTACTTTCCTGGATAAAGTATTTGTTTCAAAAATACAAATACAGCCTTCATCTATAGTATCCTAAGCCTTCCATTATTCTCACAAAAAACAAAAACCTATAAGCAAATAAACAAAAGACCCCTCTGCTAGAAAATCACCTAAAAAACTAACCAATTAGTAAGGCAGTAGATTAAAAAAATAAATATACAGAAATCAATAACTTTCCTATGTACAAACCTAACCTCCAATTAAACAATGAAAAAAACATCTCATTTCCAACAGCAACAACAAAAATTCCTAGGAATTAGGAAATGCATAAAACCTATACGAAACAAACACTAAAACATTCCTGAAAACACTAAGGATGGCATGAATAAGATGTGCCATATTGCTTGTCTACAGCCATACAACGCTGAACGTTCCTAATCTCATTAGATACACCACAGTCCTGGACAGAAAAGACTTGTCATCATAAATCTTGATTTATTAATAAACCTGTTTATCACTTTTCCCTAAGTTAATTTATAAATCTAATGCAATTGTAATACAAATCATCAATACGTTTTATTTCTGGAACACAAGACAATGAACTCATGTTCAGATGGAAAAATAACCATGAAAGGAAAGCTGACCATCCTCAAAAAAGCAATGAGGGATACAGAAAACAGGCCTTGCCAAATACTTAAAAATACTGTATAATCTCAATAATTACAGGTGTGGAACACTGGCACACGACTGGTCAGTCAAACCAATCCATCCAAAACAAACATAGAAAAATATAGCACATGACAAAGGCAACATGTCAAATTAATGTTACAAAAATTGAGTTTTTAACAAACGGTATTGCAACAACAGGGACGCATTTGTAAAATAAAACTCAAACCATATGCCACGTTGTACATAAGACTTTAACCAAAGATTTAAATGCAAAATATAAAACTACAAAAGCACAAGAATAGGAAAGTTCTATTATAATCTTGGAATAGGAAAAGCTTTTTATCATTTTTTGACTCACATAAGAAGTCATAAAAGAAAGTTATTTTAAAAAATGAAAAATCTTTGGCCGGGCACAGTAGCTCATGCCTGTAATCCTAACACTTTGAGAGGCCGAGGCGAGCAAATCACGAGGTCAAGAAATGGAGACCATCCTGGCCAACATGGTGAAACCCCGTCTCTACTAAAAATACAAAAAAAATTAGCCAGGCACAGTGGCACACACCTGTGGTCCCAGCTAATCGGCAGGCTAAGGCAGAAGAATCACTTGAACTCAGGAGGCAGAGGTTGCAGTGAGCTGAGATTGCGCCACTGCACTCCAGCCTGGCAACAGGGCAAGTCACCGTCTCAAAAAAAAGAAAAATCTTTGTAAAATCAAGTCTCATGAACAATTTTTTAAAAGATACAACAGTCTATGGCCATACCACCCTGAACGCGCCCGATCTTGTCTGATCTCTGAAGCTAAGCAGGGTCAGGCCTGGTTAGTACTTGGATGGGAGACCGCCTGGGACTACAGGTTCTGTAGGCTTTTTAAAAATAAATAAATAAAATAAAAAAAACAGCAAACTGAGAATATTTATAATCATATCACTAAACAATAAACTCCCTAATATAAAAGAGTCCTTAGAACACAAAAGGAAACAAAAAGGCCCAAGGGAAAAATGGACAGAGTATACAGACAATTCACAAGTGGCTTTCAAATGTAGTCATCACTTTATTCATAATTGTTTAAGAGTGCAAACTGCTGCCAACCCTTATGGAGGATAATTTGGAAATATCTCTCAAAAATTACAAACATGCTTATCATTTAACCTAACAATGCCATTTCTTTAGATTTTTTCCTACACACATGCACACTAAAAATGACAAGTCCAAAGCTATTCATTACAGCATTATATAATTTATGGTAGGAAATATCAAAAAACCGATTCTACTATAGCCTACTTTAATAACCAAGGTACTACCATACAACGGAAGTCTATGCAATTATAAAAAGGAATTGAAGCAGCTCTCTCTGACCTGGTAAGTTAAGTGACAAAAAGTCTTCCTGGCAGTTAAATGACAAAAGCAAGTGCATAACAGTGTGTATTTTGTGTTGCTTTTTATATTAGAAAAAAATGATACATTCTCATATTGTATCTATATATATATATATAAGCATATATATTAAAAAAAGCACATACAGAAAAAACTAATGAAGTCATTACTTATGGGGACAGTGTAGATGGGAACATAAGTGGAAATTAAGACTTCCTGATATATAACATTTTATCTTTAATTTCTGAATGATGCATACATATTATTAATTTAAAATATAAAGTTTAAAAAATAAAGATACAAATTTTAAAAATGTTTAAATATTTCTTGCTTTCTGTTGTTTAGTTTTAGCGCAAGCTTCCAACCTACCTCCTAGGGGATGGAGATCTAGAAGATTTCCTTTTTATGGTTTTTGATGTTCTTGGCGATCTGGAAGAACTCCTGCTCCTCCTCCTACGCCTTTCCCTGAAAGCCAAAAATACATCATTTTTAAAAACAGTAATTGAAATAAAGAGTAATTCAAATATACAAAAGCAAGAGTCCTTGATACTCTCATATGAACGGTATTCTTTAGAGGCCAGTTTAAACTTACATCCTTTATGAATATATGTTCAGTCATGCAACTTTAGAGTGGGACAAATTAAGAACCATATATTTTACAGACTGATGAAAACATCATCTAAGATTTCATATTAGGAAGGGAAGAGGATCTCCTCCTTTTCATCTGGTTTATTTGAACAACAATTTCTTCAGTAGAAAAAATATTAATGGTGTTTCTGCTTCTCTCAAGTATGTTCTTTCTCAACAGCTAACACATGTTTTGCTTATCAAATCTTCTATCCTGTATCTAGCTCCTTGCTGTGGATTATAACAAAGTAACAGGCCTTTTTCAAGAACTGAAACATAAATTGGCCTGTAAAATGTGAACTTTCTATACCCAATTATTTACAATGTCTATTTAAAAAGCATTTACATTACTCTCATTTTAGAGAAAAATTGTTTTGCCCTCCAACCTCTTATTTCATTAATGTTGTTCTATTAATCTAAAAATTTAGTGCACAAATTGCACTACATTTAAGCAAAATAGTTAAAATCTGGGATGTAAATATGACCGGAATAATTACAAAGATTACATTTTTATTATTAAAAATCATTTTGCTTAGCAGATTAGCAAATGATACATATTCTAAACTACTTCAATTCAGAAAAAATGAACTGCGCTAGGTCTGTAATTTAGATCTGTAATTTAGGAGAGATGGTGTGACGATATATCCAATGATCTATCTCATAAGGAGTTCTGATCATCAGTGACCACACAGCTGAAAAATGAAATCCTCTGGAATTCGTTATCCTTACCCCCTCAGGAAACTGATTCTAAGAGATTAATAAAATATTTGTCCAAGTTTTTCATTTTTAAAATAGGAAGTATTCACATGGCATGTATAACAGATGTTAAAATACAAAGCTCAAGAACTTTGAGAACACAAGTTAATTCTACCTTTACCTAAGACTCTCTCCTCTATTACCCACTTTTTTTTTTTTTTTCACAGCATTTGGCTCTTGTTACCAAGACTGGAGTGCAATGGTGAGATCTTGGCTCACCGCAACCTCCACCTCCCAGGTTCAAGTGATTTTCCTCCCTCAGCCTCCTCAGTACCTGGGATTACAAGCATGCACCACCACGCCCAGCTAACTTTGTATTTTTAGTAGAGACAGGGTTTCTCCATGTTGGTCAGGCTGGTCTCGAACTCCTGATCCTAGGTGATCCACCCACCTTGGTCTCCCAAAATGCTGGGATTACAGGCGTGAGCCACCGAGACCGGTCCTCATTACCCACTTTTATTCCCAAGGCATTCCAAAATTATATTTCCTAAGTAATGTGGAAATTAGATATATTATTTCATTAAATCAATGCTATTCTCTTAACAGCTCAGCCTAAGAACCAAAGATACGTTCTTCATAACATGCGAATGTCACTGTATTCCAGACTTTAAGATTACACAAAGTGGCTCTGCCTTAATCAGACTAATTGTTTTACTTATTTGTTCAGAAAGCACTATGTGCAAGTGGATGTCTAATATCTATTAGCTGATAATAATGAGAGAAAAGTCGCCATAGACAGCAGCAATCTAGACAATTACTTGAGAAAGAAATTATATGAACAACTAGAGTTAGTCAGATTTAGACTTAAATTTGAGTTATGCACCTTACCCAGCAACATAACTAAGGTCATATTACTTAACCTATTCCTTTTTTTCACCTGAAAAATGAAGACAATTAATAATTCAAGTCTTGGCCGGGCACGGTGGCTCACGCCTGTAATCCCAGCACTTTGGGAGGCCGAGGCGGGTGGATCACGAGGTCAGGAGATTGAGACCATCCTGGCCAATATGGTGAAATCCTGTCTCTACTAAAAACACAAAAAAATTAGCAGGGCATGGTGGCGCATGCCTGTAGTCCCAGCTACTCGGGAGGCTGAGGCAGGAGAATTGCTTGAACCCAGGAGGTAGAGATCACAGTGAGCCAAGATCACGCCACTGCACCACAGCCTGGGGGACAGCGTGAGACTCCACCTCAAAAAAAAATAATAATTCAAGTCTTATGAGGTTGTTGAGAATTTAGGATAAAATCTATAATGTATAAAGCACAGAGTCTGACGCAGAGTAGGTACTCAATAAATATTATTTTCTCCTTCCCTTTCTTGGTGTCACCTTTATTGACAGTAACTTTTAGGCATTAAAATTTTTTTAATATCACTTTCTTTAAAAATATAAGTTAGGAGACAATGTCAGAAATAAAAATATTAACTAAACTATTTTTTGAACAGTTAAAATATTTTCCATTTAGTAAACAAATCAGAACATCTGAAAGGCAGAAAAAAGCTAAAAGACAAGAAATTATAACTCCTGGCCGGACGCGAGGGCCCAATTCCATAATTCAAGTACTTTGGGAGGCTGAGGTCAGGAGTTCGAGACCAGCCTGGCCAACATGATGAAACCCTGTCTCTATCAAAAATACAAAAATTAGCTAGGTGTGGTGGCACACGCCTGTAATCCCTCAGCTACTCAGGAGGCTGAGGCAGGAGAATTGCTTGAATCCAAGAGGTGGAGGCTGCAGTGAGCCAAGATTGCACCACTGCATTCCAGCCTGGGTGATCAAGTGAGACTCTCAAAAAAAGTTAAAAAAAAAAAAAAGAAAAATTTTAACTCTTTACTAAGCTCTTCTGAAAGCATGAAACATTCCAAATTGCTGAGCCTTCATGAACTAATGTCAGTCATCTTTTATTCTCGAGGCCTCAGATATTACTGAAGAATATATTTGAACTAGGTGCGGTGACTCACGCCTGTAATCCTGGCACTTTGGGAGGCCAAGGAGGGCAGATCACTTAAGGCCAGTAGTTCAAGATCAGCCTGGCCAATATGGTGAAACTCCACCTCTACTAAAAATACAAAACTTAGCCAGGCATAGTGGTGTACACCTGTAATCCCAGCTACTCAGGAGGCTGAGGTATGAGAATCACTTGCACCTAAGAGGCAGATGTTGCAGTAAGCCAAAATCACGACATTGCACTCCAGCCTGGGCAACAGAGCAAGACTCCATCTCAAAAAAATAAATGTAAATATTTAGGAATTAATGTGAACACTTGAACTTTCCCCTAAACCAAACAACTTAAAATGGCCCAAGGAAAAAAACATTTCCATGTCATCAGAAAAAGTAAATTCAAGTTATCAAAAAGGAATTAAAATAATATTTGGTGCTGTGAAAGGTAAACAAACAATCACAGAAACACAAAGACATGTGTAACAGAATCAATAAAAATCGCTTTGCAGTAAAGGTGCAGTTACAAGGCTCAACCTCATACCCACAGCAAAGGAGGTTACATTAATCCTTCAATTTGTGGTTCAATGTGCTGAAATCCAGCTGCAATCTGTTTGAGCCTTTTTAACAAAATGTACTATTGCTTTCAATTTTATGCTTCTGAGGCAGTTTTTAAAAGTAAGTACCAAGTAGTAGTGAGAGAATTCTCAGACTTAATCTCTAAAATAAAGGAAAAGGGCTACTATACTTCTGATACAAAGCATCAGCTTCCTCATGTTTTAAAACAGTGATAATAATCTTTTCCCAGGCCGGTTGTGAAGATTTAAATAAGGTGACACAGGAAAAAGTCTACTGACATCATGTCTGGCATATAGTAAAGTGCACAGTAAATGTCTACGATTATCTTTTACTACCTAGTCAAAGGCTAGTACTAGGAATAAACTACTTTAAAAATGGGAAACATATATTCCTTTATCTCAAATTATTTTCTATTAAAAAACCATCTTAAAAATAGTTTTAAAATTTGCTTACATATTTAATATTTTTAAGATTGCGTAATACAAATTAGGAGCTTCCTTTTATAGTCATGGTATCATCTTAAGTAAGGATGTGGGTTTAGATAATCTGAAATCTCAAGGTTGTTCTCATTTTACAGCTGTCACTATGGCAATCTGCTGCCACCTGGTGGTAGTAGACCTATAATAAACTGAAGTAACAGGTTCAAGGAAAAAAATCTAACCCTTAAAACCGACCAAATAAAACAGAACCAAAATTTAAATGTTATGTACTTAACAAAATAAAGGTAAAAATTAACTTAGGTGACAAAGAGGACTAACACTGCAACTTCAGAAATCATTTTGCATATTAAAATTTATCACACCATTCAAAAAAAGTCTAGAAAAAGCCTAAGAGGCAAATTTGTAATTTTTTTTTTGAGACAGAGTCTTGCTCTGTCACCAGAAGCCAGGCTGGAGTGCAATGGCGCAAGCTTGGCTCACTGCAACCTCTGCCTCCTGGGTTCAAGCAATGCTCCTGCCTCAGCATTCCAAGTAGTTGGGACCACAGGCGCGTGCCACCACACCCGGCTAATTTTTCTATTTTTTAGTAAAGACAGGGTTTCACCATGTTGGCCAGGATGGTCTCGATCTCTTGACCTCGTGATCTGCCTGCCTCAGCCTCCCAAAGGGCTGGGATTACAGGCGTGAGCCACGGAGCTCAGTCCCTAATGTGCTTTTTAAAAAAAGTATCTTTCCCTGCCATCCCACCCTCTAGGAGAATAACAATTACTAATATTCTATTATAATAGTTGTTACAAAGAATAGCTAAAACTTTTCAAATAATATTGGCAGTGTCATCTGTTTCTCCACACAGATTCAAGTGGTACTCCCTCTGCTAGAGAAATGTCTACTCTGAAATTAGAAGAAAATGTTCTTATGTTACTTTACAGGTTCCATTTGCATAGAGTAACTTTTCTCCCTCCATAAAAATTTGTTCCCAATTGTCATCAGCAAACCCCTTGGTAAAAATTTTAAGCATTATCAAACCTGCTGGAACTACGAGATCTTCGCGATGCATTGTAACTCCTGGGTGGTGTTCTGGATTTTTTATCCTTCTTTCTTTTTTCATCTATCTCTTTGGATCTGTCTTTTTCTCGTTCCTTTTCTTTGTCCTGTTCCTTTTCCTTCTCTTTGTCTCGATCCTTTTCATGCTCTTTTTCCCGTTCTTTCTCTCTGTCCTTTTCCTTGTCTTTTTCCCGGTCCTTTTCCCGTTCTTTGTCCCGGTCTTTATCTTTGTTTTTACCCCGTTCCTTTTCTTTTTCACGTTCCTTTTCCCTCTCTCTCTCCTTTTCCCTCTCCTTTTCTCTGTCTTTGTCTTTCACTCTTTCCTTTTCCTTGATCTTTTCTCGAGTCTCTTTTCTCTTGTCCCTTTAAAAACAAAAATACATATATTTGTAAACTAAAATAATTCTACCTCCTAGAAAAAGACCTCTCCAACAATTACCAACACAAAACAATTTATAGTAGCTACAAACATTTACATATAAATTTTTATATAGCTCAGGTGTACAAGAAGCTGCTAACAAGGCTATTATTACACAAGTTGAATTGAGTAGTCTGGAAACTTCATGAGTTACACAGACACCAGATTCAAAACAGTGGCAATCAATATTAATCCTAGATTACTAAAACAATAAGAAAAAAAGTTTAATTTCTCTCATTAAAAACCTAAACCACAACAGATATTTAACAAATGAAGCCAATTAAAATATTATCCCTTAGCACTAACAGGACTCTGAGGAAAAAGAAAATTATTTTTCATTTATTTAAAACTCACCGTGAATGTGAACGACTCCTTGACTTCCGTCTCTCCCTTGATTTAGAGCGTTTTTTATGTGGGCTCTTAGATCTACGTCTGTCTTTCTGTCTTGAACGTGATCTATTATGGGATCTACTCCTAAAGAAAAACAAACTGTTAGAATAGCGAAACTTATTCTTAGAATTTCAACTTTTAAGACTTAACGATCTTTCAAACAAGAAACTTTAAAATCTGTCCTAACAGTATCTAACAGTATTTTAAATTTTTCTCTTAAATAATACTTTAGTTACAAAATCTGAAATACGTTTATTGGAAACTTTACAGGATATTTCCTTGTCTAGAACAGAGATAGAAACAAAGAATTTAACAGTTATTTTGTATATTTTCAGATGTGGCTTTCTTTTGCTAGTTATTTTATGCCTCAAATTACTATAGAAGATTTTTCCCTGTTGACTTGCACATAATCTGGTCATAACACATCATGACAGGGAGTAGTGGTTACATGGTTCAATACTTCCTGTGAATGTGTACTGTTTGTCATAACAAACAAGAAGAATGTATAAGGAAGCACAGTACTAATGACAGCGCTAGTGTGACAGGAAAATAAAAATCATTACTTGTAAGTTAAAATTAGATATAATCAAATATTGGATTTGCAATGCCTTGATTTCATAGCTGTAACTATAATCATAGCTAACGGTTGAGTATCCTTACCTGAAATGCTTAGAACCAGAAGTGTTTTGAATTTCACATTTTGGGAGATTTTGGAATATTTGCATTATACACACACACACACACACACACACATACACACACCTGGTTGAGCATCCCAAACGCACAACTGAAAAATCCAAAATGCTCCAAGCAAGCATTTCCTTTGAGCATCATAAAAGTGTTCAAAAAGTTTTGGATTTTGAAGGCTTTTGGATTTCAGATTTTCAAATTTGAGAGTCTCAACCTGTATGAAAAGAAACCTTTAACTGCAGGAAATGTTTAATTGCAGGAAAGGTAACTGTTATTCCAATTTTGACTAGGCCCCCTTACTCATTGGAAGAATTTTTTGAGAATGTGATTTTTTTTCATAATGAGGTATCCTAGGAACTACTTATTAAAATGTAACAAAATAGATGCACACAACTTAAATAGCAACTGGAGTCTGACAATCTGGCTCTGAAAGTCACACACTACCCGTAAGAACTCTGGCTAGTCAGTTAACCTCTCCAAGCCTGAGTTTCTTCCTCAGTGGAGTAGGAAACATACCTACATCTCTTAGGGCTGTCATGAGGATTAAAACTGATGATATATGTAAAACTGCATAGTATTCTCTAGCACAGAGTAAATGTTTAAAACTCTTAACTCCCAATGTCATCATTAAAAGTTAACATATATGTAAACTTTAAATTATATCCTTATGTATGTATTACAAGGAAGCTGAATGAACTTCCATAAGTATGCTTTATACAGTTAAAACTCATCTTGATAGTCATGTTTAAATAAATTAAGTTAGAGCAAATATCAGTAAAAGAAATACACATAGTTGGGCTGGGCACAGTGGCTCATGCCTGTAATCCCAGCACTTTGGGAAGCCAGAGCTGGCAGATCACTTGAGGTAGATCAGCCTTGCCAACATGGTGAAACCCCGTCTCTACTAAAAATACAAAAATTAGCTGTGCATGGTGGTATGCACCTGTCGTCCCACTTACTCGGGAGGCTGAGGTGGGAGAATCACTTGAATCCAAAGGGTAGAGGTTGCAGTGGGCCGAGATCATGCCACTGCACTCCAGCCTGGGAAACAGAGCGAGACTCCATCTCAAAAAAAAAGAAAAAATAAAAAGACCATGGTTGTGGTATGCTTTGAAACCAGGAAAACCTCCAGACAATAACAAAAATCTTGGATTTTTGTTTTTAAACACATTTTTCAGTGAGTCAAAATGTTAATTAGAACACTGACCAACATTACAAATCAAAATTCCAATAGCTAATTTCCATTTAAACTAGTTATCTACTATTTGTCTTTAAAAATAATATACAATTGGCCAGGCATGGTGGCTCACACCTGTAATCCCAGCACTTTGGGAGGCCAAGGTGGGCAGATCATGAAGTCAAGAGATCGAGACCATCCTGGCCAACATGGTGAAACCCATCTCTACTAAAAATACAGAAATTAGCTGAGCCTGGTGGCACGCGCCTGTAATCCCAGCTACTCAGGAGGCTAAGACAGAAGAATCGCCTGGGAGGCCGAGGTTGCAGTGAGATGAGATCGTACCACTGCACTCCAGCCTGACGACACAGTAAGACCCCATCTCAAAAAATAATAATAATAATAATAATATACAATTGTCTTCATACCATAAATATTTTTTAGCTTCATTTGGTTCAACATACCACATTATTTTTTATTTTTTTCCAAAGACCCTGGGTAAGAAATCACATACCACGTTTTTAATACAAGAAGATAATTCATAGCTTGCTGAAATCTTTATCACTAGTAATTTAAGAGACATGAAGGTTAAGGAGCAGATGTTAAGGCAAAACTGCAAAACTGAGAACACTATTAGTCCATTTACAGATACCCACATAGGGTAATCTTTTAAAGTGCCTTTCCTTCTACATACTTAATAAAAAGTCTTACTATAAGATTTCTATTTTAACTTGTCCTTGCTAAAAATATAATCTGCTTTCCTCAAAGCAATGTTTTCCCAACTTTAAACAAAAAACTTATTTAAAAAAAAAACAGCTCTCATAAATACATTAATAATAAAAAGCACTGATCACTTGGCTTCCAACCTTACCCTGCAGCTGAGCAAAAGACAGTGCCTAAGCGTAATTATTACATTTTAACTGTGACATTAAATATTTTCATGTCAATCTTACTCACTAGCATTTTTCTGATTAAGAATGCTAAAAGTAGGTAGGGTGTGGTGGCTCACACTTATAATCTCAGCACTTTGGGAGGCCGAAGTGGGGAGATCACAAGGTCGAGAGATCGAGACCATCCTGGCCAACATGGTGAAACCTCGTCTCTACTAAAAGCACAAAAATTAAACAGGCATGGCAGTACATGCCTGTAGTCCCAACTATTCAGGAGACTGAGGCATGAGCATTGCTTGAACCCGGGAGGCGAAGGTTGCAGTCAGCCAAGATTGCACCACTGGACTCCAACCTGGCAACAGAGCAAGACTCTGTCTCAATTGAAAAAAAGAAAAAAAAAAGAATGCTAAAAGTAGTCAAGAGCAGATCTAATCTAACTAAAGATTTATCATTAGTAGCTCTCATTTTTAATGAAAAATTGTATTATTCTGAATGCAAAATCATATTTTTAAATTAAACTGTAAATAAACAGCAACTTACCATTATGTTGCCTCAAAGTTCATTTGTAAATCAGTTGTTTTCCACTAAAACATTATAAAATGTCTTATAGTTCCTGTGCTAATCTATAAAGGTTATTTGAAATTATAACAATTATAGTACTATCTATCTTTTCTATGTCTCAATAAATAAAACAGGCATCAAAACTTTGCCAAATGGAAACATACTTCACTAATCCTAGACAAGGTCACAGTGACAAGAAACCCCTTCCTCTCTCTCATCATAAAAAGGGGAAGGAACAGGGAAACATTGTGGGAAAGGGCTGGGAGGCAGGAAGCATGACTCTAGAAGCATTTGAGAACAGTGAAAAAGTAGATGGTGGCCCTTTAAGTTAAAGGGTTCCTGAAATCCACACTCCTGCTAAGTCTAAAAGGTCAGGGCGAGACCCAAGGGCATCAACTCCCACTAGCACAGGAAGAAAAGTCAAGAAAAGCTTATCATCCCCTCCCTGATTTCTAGGGGATAGCAGAATCCTTCCAGGTCAGAATATTTTAAGTGTTTTTAGGTAAGGAATTTTTTTTCTCATTTAAAGAGAAGTCATCCTCTTTTGTATTTGTTCATGAACTTAAGGCTACATGCTTCCACATGCATGCACAAAACCAGAATATGCTGACAAAAATATGTATGTATGCATATATGCCAGTCAGGTAAGAACATATATACCATGCCTGTAATCCCAGCACTTTGGGAGGCCAAGGCAGGAGGATCACTTGAGCTCAGGAGTTCGAGACCAACCTGGGCAGCATGATGAAACCCAGTCTCTACAAAAAATACAAAGTTAGCCAGGCGTGGTGGTACACATCTGTGGTCTCAGCTACTTGGGCAGCTGAAGTAGGAGGATCACTTGAGCCTGGAGGTGGAGGTTGCAGTGAGCCGAGATCATGCCACAAAACTCCAGCCTGGGCAACAGACTGAGACTGCATCTCAAAAAAAACAAAAACAAATGCACACAATTTCTAATGCTATGTGGACATTTTGTGTATATTTGTTTAGACAGAGCTACACAAAAATACTCTTATAAATGCTAATCAACAAATTTCAATTTAGACTGTATAAACTCCTCCCCCACTAACCCTTGGAGGGGAGAAATATCTGAATACACGTAAAACAAAAACCTTAAAGTAGATAGCAAAATTATTTGCTATAATTTCAAAAGGCACATTAAACTTCACATAGATCATCAAAGAAACAATAATGTTATTAATCATCAAGTTCTGGATTGTTCCAGTCTTGGACATTAGCTCTTTCTTACAATCAACACAACATGAGATTCAGGTCATTGGTCTTCCTCAGAAAGGAAGTTGTGATATTACTCTTCAGCCTAATTTTATTTTTCATTGATCTCCTTTACCCTCACCACATCCTGTCAATATATGAAAATATCCATAGTCTAGTACTGCTGCAACTTCTGTTCCACCTTCCTTTCCTGATACTGGCTTCTGCTGCACTGCCTTATTTCTTATACATGCAACAACCTCCTTCACTTGGTTCTGAAAGTACCTTACGGTAAGACCTTGAATAAAGGCAGTAAAACCATATTCCAAAGGAGATTTTTGCAAAGTAGGAATAGACAAATAAACACCAGATACTAGAATTTAAGAAAGAATATACAATTTTCCTCATTCTTTGAATCTTCTTGCTCAACAACAACAAAAAACAAAGTAAACTAAGCCTGCTGGTGAAACAATATACAACAAACTGGTTCCTTTTTTCCCTCCCCCAAATCCTTTCTCCTTCTTTAAAACCCCCAACAATATGCACAAATACTCTTCCGTCCCTGCTCTCTCAAGAGATACATATGTACACGTAACATGCAATTAGGATCCACTATACATCCTTTCACATTTCAACAACAGCCCCCTCCATACCTTCAAAAAGACAACAAAATTTGTAACTTTAGTAATGATCTTTAGGGTACTTCCAATCAAGATAGTATTGCCAAGTTTGCATTTTGAGGTCCCCTTTATATCAAAGACAAAGAAATGACTGATAAAGAAAATCAAAAGGAGAAAGCTACGATCAAAAATAAGACAAACACAGCTTAAGCAAAGTACAACAACTGAAGCTGAAACTGCAAGTTACTGCTGTGTTTCAGGTCCAAAAGTGGGCAGAGGAGGCTCTTATTACCAGCAATACCAAGGACTCAAAATGTTCCATTGGATACATGGTACTGAAAATAGGGAACTGTTTGAAACTAAGATCTGGCATGGTGCTCCCCAGACCTGGAGTGGACTGGAAAAAGAAAACAAAAAAGCTGCAACCTAAATATGTTCCCTTTTCTCAGTATGAAGAATGAAAACAACTTTTGTCACTTCTATATAAGGACTAGTTTACTCTTAGAAAAATCTGGAAGAGAGTATCTTTGGACACAAAACTAACTTCTAAAAATAAAGTCACATATTTAAAAATTAAGTAACATTAGACAAAATTTCATTCTCAACTACAGTATTACAATTAAAACAATATTTAATGGTAATCACACTTCAGGTGTACACTACTGAAATTTCTAAATTCTGATATTTTGACAAAAACTCAAAAATTCTTAATATTTTAAATACAAAACTAAAATAAAATTTAAACGTAACAGCAGATATTCTCACCTGTGTTTTGATTGTGATCTTTTCCTTCTAGAATGGGATTTTGAGCTAGACCTGGATTTTGAGCGAGTATGGGAACGAGATCGACCGCCTTTTCTTTCATTGCTCTTTCCAGACTCTGGGAGGAAAAAACCACTTTGCAGTGTAAGCTCAGAACAATTAAAGATCCCAGTTAATAATCAGGCACAAGTGGAATGTACCACATATAGTGCAAGGGGCCTACTCTCTGTACATCCTCCTCCTTCAGAAACATCCAAGAAAGTCATTGCATAAACTCGTTGAGTGCAGCCACCCTGCAGCAGTACATATAAACCAGATGATTATAAACAGCTGTTCGTAATATTTTGTTGCTGCCGTAACGTACGATTATAACATGTCTGTAATTCCTGTGACAGTGATTTTAAGTCCTTTCTCCATTTATTCTGCTAGAATTGAAGCTTAAATTCTGAGTGTTGATTTAGAAAATATGCTCAAATGTAAACCACCTAGATGTTTTTAGAATGGGTTTTAAATTTATTTTCATTAGCAACACTAAAGTTTGAATAGGCTTTCCTTTTTACCTTGCTAAAACACAATATCTGTATTTTTTTCTAAATCATGGGCTCTCCTTTCTATTTTTAAAAGTAAAATTTTGAGGAAAAGTAAACCTGCTGTATCATAACATTTTAAACATATTTACTCTTTTTAGCCTTATAATAACATTTTTGCTTTCAACAAATCACCTTTGAGCACTGGATTTTGCTATGAAAATACAGAGCTGATTAACTAAATTAAAGTGCCTCAATTCAGTATCACTGGAAAGGATAAGATTTCTGCTAAGTTGCTTTTTCACATGAGTACACTACTTACTATTTCTTGAGTTTCAGTCTTCTTGTTTATAAAATGAAGTGACTGAACAAAATGATTTCTAAAATTCCTTCCAGTTCTAAGATTCTATGGTCTTTAAACTATGACCTATGTAACAACATTATGGCCTTACCTGGTTCAATAGCTGCTGAGATAAATGACTGAGCTTCTCGTACTCGCTTCATTACTTCTTCTAACTCCTTAGCTGCAGCCTGAGGTGTCATCTCAGGGGGTTTTACTATTGCATTGTTGGAGTGATTTATTCTAAATTAAAAATATTAGCATATCACAAATACACACCACATTTTATAAAACATGAAACAAATGTTTATATGATACACATATTTATAAATTTGAGGACATCTCAGAAGCACATTAAGAATGATATAGCTAAATACAGAACAACCAAAAGCAACCTCAAAACCATGATTAATCTCTCATCCCCACTTCCTATCATTCCTTGCTAATACAGCCAAAAGCAGGGAAAAAAGAAAAATTGAACCCTAGCTAACTTAATTCAAACAGACTAGATTACATGCTTTTCCATAGCTTAAAATTAAAATAGATTAAAATGTTGATACCAGTATGAAAATAAATCATTTCTGTTTTCAGATCAAAAGATTTTATTGATATCCTGTACACCCTAGAAGAATGAAAGGAAAGCTATGTGTATATTATGTACACCTTTTTAACCAACCTTGAACCACGGCTGAGTCAGAAACAGCTTTGAATGTGCAAGGCATCTGATTAAACTCTTCCTCTACAGGTAAGAGTGACTTCTCTGATGCACATGAATGGATGTTATGTATCTTGCTTTACCTCTTCCACACTTGGAAGACAAGTACCCACTAAAAATAGTTACTTATCCTTTAATAGAAAAATCCTGATCAAATTGTCTAACTAAAGCAATTCATGAAATTCAAGTAAAACTACATTTGCCTCAATAATCTGCATGAAAAGAGAATTTCTGATCTGGAGTATCTCAAAGGCTATATCACCATTTTACCAATAAGGATATAAGCAAACCTTAAAAGTCAAAATGTCTGGTTTAAAACATTTCTAGGCACTTATAATTTCCTTCTGTAGATTTTGAATTTACCAGTTATTACTGGAAGTACTATAATTAAACCCACATGTTAAGTTGCTCAATTAGTCTAGAGTCATAATGTAAAACCAACCTGACTTATTAGGAAAAAGACCTATGACCGTTATGCAGGGTATATAAATAATGTAAACATTAAATTAGACCCTAGAAAACAGAAAATGAGAAAATAAATGTCTCCAAATAAAGGAATTTAAAGCCTAAAATGGTAAGTATTGCAGGTATTTCATTTATACTTAACACAAAGTCTTCCTTTCCACAAATTGCCAATTACTATTAAAAAGAAGAAAAAAAGCCTTAATTACATCAAAAATACTTTAATTTTTTTCAAAATCATTAAAATTTCTTTGTTTAGGATTTCTTACTTCAGTGGCCTGTCTCCAAACATAACTCCATTAAAAGCAAGGGCCCTTGGTACAGAATTTTGGTCTGCAAATTCCACAAAAGCAAACCGAGTTGGCTGAGTCTCATCACCTGCCATCCGCACAAACTTCACTTCTCCAACTTGTTTAAAAAATTCAAGTAGTTGATCAGCTGTCGTTGTCTAAGGAAACAAAGTGACACTCTGATAAAATATATTCATTTTTAAAAATCAGGTAAATATTACTGTATCCACTGATAGGATTTTTAAGAAGAGAAAAAGAATAAGGGCTACTGCTGTGTTTCTTCTTAAATTAGTTACCTGGGAATTCAAATTTCCAACATAAACCGTTCTCCTAATTTCATCTATTTTGGAAGGATCCACATTTCCCATAAGTGGTGGCTGTGGTATCTCTCCGAGTGTTGGAATGTTAGGGTCTAGTGCTGCTGCTGGTATAGCTCCCAAACTGCTAAGTGAAACACCAAGCTATTGAAAGAAGAAAAAAAAATACATGAAACACATATTTTCTGTTAGTATCTAAAATCACCATTCTCTAATCTGGAAAAGAATGAACTAACTCAACAAGAATGAAAGGAGACTAGGGACTCCGAACTTTAAGTATACATATGACTTATTAAAATAAGGTCACATTAGTTTTAAATGTAATTTGAAATATATTTCTTGTCTGGATATTTTAGCCACTTTTAAACTTGACCCTAAAAAACAGGCAGTTTCTCATTATTTGAGGTAGTTATGTTCTATAAAGTTTCCACAAACAATGAATTATTGAATGTTGAACAATTATTCCCAAGGAAAATACAGGGTGAAGTTCCTACGAGCATCTGGTCACATTTACATTAACTAATAAAATGTTTAACCTTATTTTATATGTGCTTCTGTTTAAAGACACCTTAGCTGTTATATATTGGCATTCATTAACACTGAACTCACAGCCAGCAGCACTATAACTCAGGTCTGAATGAAGCTTACCTAATACATGTATTTAATATTTTCACCATGAGGTACTTCACAATCTTCCTGCACTTAAGAACACTACACAGCACTTCAGCACTATAATTGTGGTCCAACATTAACAGCAAAATCACCAACAAAAAGCACAATTCAAAAAACATAGCCCTAAACAGACTGCATGCTTGTTTACAGCCTAAATGCCACAACAAGATGACTTTGACCTCCTATGCGAACATGTCGTATAGACGGACTCAAATTTTTCATCACTCTGCGTATGTCCACAAATGACCACAAAAGCGCTGCAACTGTTGATTTGGGGATTTCAAAAATTTTTTACCTACTGAGTGAATTCACAAATACAGAATTCAAGAGCTTTCAAGAAAAAAAAGACACTCTTTTCATTTCCACTTATGCTATTAGAGAACAGACTGACGATTAATGACTATATATACAAATACAGCATGGAACTACCAATGTTTAACAACTGTTAAGTAATGGCACTTCCTAAAGGTGCAAACGCAAGTTTATGAAATCAAAGTCACTTATTGTCACAGCAGCCAATCTGATCTTTCTAAAACATGTCAAATCATGTCATATCCCTGCTTAAAACCCATCAATGGTTTCTAATTACCTTAAGAATAAAATTCAAACTGCTTTACATGGTCTAAAAAGCCCTACCATAATCTGTGTCTTCTCTAGCCCCTCCAATCTCAAACACTCATAATCCTCACTATGCTTCAACCACACTGACTACCATTCTGTTCCTTAACACCTAAGTTCAATTAAAAAACATTTCCCCAAAAAAAATCAGAATGCAGGTCTTTAGCACAGCGATGTTAAGTAGAACTACAAATCTATAATTTTGCACTTCATAGTTTCAGAAACCACTTTTACAATCTAGATAAATTAACCATAAACACATGGCTCATTTATTAGTTCACTCCCTATCCAACACCACAAAGCTGGATTCAATTTCCAATTTAGACAAGCTTTATATTTTGTTTTAGGTTAGTTCTTGAAGAAAAACGGTACTTCTTTTAAAATAAATATAGCCAGAATTTTTTAAACAAAAACCAAGAGCCAGTAACAGTAATATCCTTTTTTAATCCCACTTGGAAATCACAAAGGAGGCATTAATAAGTTATGACTTAATTCTGCATAGCTAACGGAAAAACATTTTTGCCATGTTTTCACCTTGTTATATTTTCTCAGTATCAGACAAAGGCTTCTCTGAGATACTTTTTCCCATTACCAAAGCTGTGGATCATTTCATGTATTTTAAAGAGATTTAGTCCTCATTAACTGAGAAATACAGTTACCTAGATCCTCCATGCTATCTAAAATACTGAGTTTTTACAACTGATTTTCTAATGAATAATAGAGTTCTCAATTTTAAATGATTCCCTTACTTCAGGAGTAAATCCAAAATGCAGTTCAAGTCAATGATAAAGTGGAAAAAAACTTTAATGATTTCAAATCCTCTCCATTAAAAAAAAACAAAGATCCAAATGCAAATAATTTTCTAAACTCTCTATTCAACTGGTCACACAGTTTAATGTTCACCTCTTTCATAAAAGAGCTTATAGTACTTACGGTAGTCAAAGGATTTGGGGTTGGTATTGGAAGCAATCCTGCACCAGGCATCAGACTTGTCATGGTTGGAGCAGGAGCCAATAAAGAGAGGGCTTTGGATTCCTCAGGGATTTTACCTGCAGAGGCAAGTTTCAAACATTACAGAAAGCAGAAACACCACACAAACTTTACACTATGATTTTACAATTACCCTTGCAGTTAAAAAATAATAATAAAAAATGAATCTATCTATCAGATCCATATAAAGAAATAAATAAGAACTTAAGTCTTTCCTTTTATCCTGCTCTACTAGGAAAAATAAAAGTGAGCAAAACTTCAAATATTAACAATCTCATTAATGGAATATTATTTTAAAAACTGAATAATGTAGACAATTATTTAACACTTTGAGCTATGGGTCACCTGTACTGGAAACTTAATGTTCATGAACCAAACGATATCAAGCATGGACGCTTTCCCAGGACGGTGTTTTCGCGGTGATCGAAAGTTGTGTTACACATGACAACCGTTCGTGTTGGCTGCATCACTAATAGCACACAGAACATCAGATACAGAAAAGAAGAACATTTTTTAAAGTTTAATCCCCAGAAATGGCAAATAACCAAATTAGTCAAAAAAAGAAAAAGAAAAAACAAATATGTGCGAATTGAAATTTGTTTCTTAATGAGTGCCCCTATTCTGTTACTGAAACTACCTATTTGTGATGCAAACAAATTCTAATAACCCTCCAATAAATTCCATTTAATTTCAAATAGAAAACAAAAACTTACTTCATGTAATCAACTTCAACGTAAAAGGAAGCCTACATCCATACAGCTAATAAGGCATCTCACCAACATCAGCGATGCCTAATGAGGAATTCAGCTCCAAAAAATATGCCTTGGGAAACTGCTAAAAAAATTTTTAAGGCAAAAAAAAGTTCCCTTTTTCAGAAAACTTCTTAAAGTACTAACTTTTAGAACCAATTTATGTATACTTATCTAAAGGGGGAGGTTAACGCTTTAAAGCTTGCTTATAAACATTTTAAATGCCTAATAACAAGAGAAGCACTAAAATAATCTAGAAAAAAAAACCCTATAACCTAAAAAAATGAAAAAACTTACTCTGAAATAAGTACGATTTGTCATATTCGTTGCTGAATTCTAAGCAATTACTTCTGATAAGGACTGCAACTTTCACGTTATTTTTCCTTATCTTCTTAGGCAAAAAAAAAAAAAAAAAATCTTAAATAGTTGACTACATGTGGATATATTTAGAATACTCATGTGCTAGCTGGTGAAGCATTTCCATTATTAATTTTCCAAAAGTGTTTTAAAAGACAATGCACAAAATCATGCTAAACTGAAATATAGCATATGCAGTAAATTTTCACAAGCACCATGCCTGGTTTCAGTTGTAAAAATTTATATGAACAACTAGATGTGTAAAGTAAATCCCTAAACAACATTATCTGAATAGATCTCTAAACATGGATGGAACTCAATTCGGAATTGAAAACTTGATTTAAATAATGGCTATGCCATATTTATTAGGAAGCAAATAAAAATTACATTTTATTAGTTTTAGCAAATGCCTACTACTTTCTAACTTGACAGCATCTAAGTTTATATTACTTTACTTTCAAAACCAAAGTTATTTTATTATTTCAGTATAAATTCTGGAGAACAGATTTCTTAACATGCATAAACAAAAGGCAGGCAGGCCTTATTGAAAACGTCAAGTAACAATAATCTGTTTTATATGTATTAGTTATTGGTATTAACACATGTATTTATATACACCAACATATATACTATACTATTTATACTGATTTCACCTGTTTTTTGTTATAAATTTTCTGTTACAAATTATCTTAAAAGGTTTGTAAAACCTGAACATTCTTGGCGAGGTTTTGAGATAGAAACTCCATCTTCACTACTTTAATATAAGCACCTAAGAAAATTAAGAGTTCTAATCTAGTAATGCTCCAAATTTAATATTACTTGTCCATTAATAAGCAAAACTTCCCATAGAAGACAGTGTAGAAAGACTACACAAAAAGGGTATTCAACACCAGTCAAAAGTTGATTACTTAGTATTATGAAATCTTTCACTTTTGCCTTGAAGTATCAGTAGGTTGTCAGACTCTCACTGCCTTTCACAAGAGTAATAAACTACTATAAATGTATAACTCCCCTGTAAGCACATTTTTAAATAAATTAACTGTTAATTACCATTCTAATTACTCTATATACTTATTCTAATTACCTAATAGTAATGGTAAAAGTACTTTAAGAAAAAGCTCCATCACTTAATTTTCAAGATAGAATTCTACCAAATTTACCTTCCAAATAACAGAGTTTATAAAAGTATAAAACAAATAAGCATTTAGCATTTTTCCCAAACTATACTTCTCAAAGTCACTGAGGAAAACATCTCTCACAGTATTAAAGTATTAGTCCTAATCTCAGAATCCATTTAGAAGCTAGTAACCTCCAAAGAATATTCAACAAAAAATTCACGCTAACAAAAACACACATGCAAATAAGTAAGTTTCTCAAATATCCATTCCCCACATAGGCAATAAAGTCTTCATTAAGTCAAGGAAATAAGTTGTATAATAAATAACTATCATAAAAATAAAAGGCTCTTCTCTACTCCCAGATTGTTATATTTACTTATTTTCCTTGATGATTTTGTATGCATAAAATTGCAGGGGAAAGGACAAAAACTAGGAGCTATCAGTTTTTATGAGAGATGTAGACTGGGGGAAAAAAATAAAAATGTTGCGCTGAGATCACTTAGCAGTGTTTTAATGTTTAAAGAACAAAATGTACCTTATCAGTCCATACACACGAATTAACACTCAAACTGAGCTTCACAACACTGTATCCTAATTTACTGCATGAAAATTTGCTTTATCTTAAGGTTGAACTCTGCTAATCATCTCCCAATATAATCTGCAACACGTTATGAACCCTTAATGAAATACCATTTACAAAGAACTGGAAAACCAGCTCACAAGTTAAAGTGAAAGAGATTTAACAAAACAAAAACAAAAACAAAAACAAAAAAAGGGACAAAATAAAGAAAAAGAAATGAAATTAAAGTAAAACAATAAAAAACAGAGACAGGGCGTCCATCTTCTGCGGTTCAGACTCCGATCTCATTTCCCCAATGAAGGTTTCACTTGACGGCAGGTTTAGTGGCATGGCAAACAATGCCTAACTCAGGCAAGTGTAACAGGTCTGCCTTGGCCAGTCTAGTCATCTAATAATGCACAAATATCACATAGAGAAAACATACAAAACCAAATTAATAGTCAAAATCCATCTACCAGAAAATGTGGACATAAAGTTATGACTGATGATTAGGCTGACACCCTTGTTATGTTTGACCTTATCTTTTTCTACGTGTTAACATTTATAAAAAGAAATCTGAAATGCACGCAACAACAAAAAGAGGTCATATTTGGACAAGTATAATGAAAGCATATTTTATTTTGAAATGGCATGTTTTATTAACAAAGGCTAATGTTTAATATGCATGAAATTGTTACACATCAAATGTTACTTTTACAACTTAGGATAGTCTCACATGACTGTCTATACTAAAAAACAGCAATTCGAAGAAACTGAAAAAACTTAATTTTTTTCTATGGTATTTCTCACTTATGTGATGATGCTGTTTGTTCAACATCAAGGAAAGGATGTAGCCAGTGAGGTCAACAGAACACTGCTTGCTTACAGCCCCATAGAACTTCTTCCTCTTACACAACTTACTCCACTGGAATACTTTTCTTTGGTTATTTCACACTCACTCTGCTATTTTTTTTAGTACAATAATGCACTATTTCTCTGCCTGTAGTGCATAATCCGACTTTTAACAGCTCACTGTGAAATTCTCCAGGTTCCATAAATTCATCTCTGCTGTATTTAATACAACTAATGAAAAACGTGTATCTGAATGTTTTACCAATACCAATTGTAGGTTAGTGTTTTAAAATATTTACTTACTTATAACTAAATTCCAATAAAAGTATGCTTAACTTTTCATGTTCAAAAACAGTAAAACTGTCCAAGTTGTAATATTAAAAATATTAAAAAGGTGTATCTGAATGTACGCTCTAGCAAGTAAAATAAACAATAAAAGGGACATCTACATGCCCATAATCTAGAACATTTATAACAAACCACAGTAGGACTTCTCAGATATATTAAAGATTCTATGGGAATATAGCAGGTCCCAAGCAAGCAAGACTGATAAAATTCTTCCAATTAAGTAACAAGCTAATAACATAATAAAAGATCCTGTGTTATTGGTGGTATTAATTTTGATATAATTAATATTCTAGTTTAATCAAGCTTTACCTGATTCTTTTTTCCCATGCAGTTTTTCAGTATGAAATTTCACTACGTAGAACGAAATCATTAACCAGCTCCTTTCCCACCTTACCAATTTGGGGGTCACTGTAGCCTTACAGATCAGCAGATAAGGATATATTTAGCCAATAATTAAGTTTAATCCATTTTTATCTTTCCTACTCACTCTAACCCCCAAGCATGGGAAAGACATTTCCAAATTTATCTGAAAAATATTGAGAATTTCCTATTCTGGGACTTCAAAAATACCAGCCTAGTACTACTGTATTAGACTGTAATGTTTTTGACATCTCAGAGCAGGCATTCTGAAATAAACATAAAACCTCAAAAGTGCAGCAAACTGCTTATTATATATTGTTATTTTAATGTTAGCCTGACCACTAAAAGAGGTTTTAAAAATTACATATGAAAGCCCATCAAATTGTTTCCCATAAACTTTTATGTTTAAAACAGTTCAGTTACAATCATCCACCCAAGAAAATCTACTTAAAGACATTTTAATTTATAATAACCCAATTGTAAACTCCTGTACATGTGCTAGTCAGTGCTCTGAATAAAAGTTAGTTACACACCAGAAGTGTCAAAATTCAGCACAGTCTATTATACATGAGTGGCTCTGTAAATAGAATTTACTAAAAAATATTAGTAATAATTAGTTCTTAAAGCAGTTTAAGTCATAAAATTTAATGGATACTAGAAGGCCTTCGTTCCAATTTTCAACAACTACCTCCTTGATGGAGGCTTTGGAAAACTGCTTTTCTCTTTTTTCTCGTACCCCTCTTGCCCCTTTTTGAGGCCAATAAAAGAAAAAAATAAATTCCAGTTGCATAGCAAACAATTACACTGAATATAAAATAATGATCTCATAATAACAATTAAGCTAAATTACCTTAAGAGTATACTTAAAAGTATAAATTACGAATATTTTTCTTATAAATATCACTTAACCCCAATTTGCCAAAATGTGTACAGTTTTCATTTGTAACTATTACTATTGAACACACAAGGTAAATGCTTTTTTATGCATTTAAAATAATTTTCCGTATCAACTTTTTAATTTCAGAAAGCTTTCTCTACAATCTGCAAATTGACTACAGAAAGCCAAAGCAAACCAGAAGCCAATTTATGAATGTTAAGTTGTAAAGTCTCAAATGTACATAACTCATAAATTAACCATTTTAATATTACTACTAGGTAAAAATGTTTACCTTCTCCAAATTTCATTCTTACTTTCACACATACACCAGAGTACTGTCTACTTGCCAATTTCTAGGAAAGCTAAAGGCAATTAACAGACAGGACAGAAATTAAAATAACAGGAAAAAAAAGTGAGATACCAACCTTCTGCACAAGGAACAACTATCAGAGCTCTGTCAATAAAAACCGTGTTAGTTAGATGCTGGGCCACGCCAACACTTGATGGGTCACGAAACTTAACATAACATACTTTGGAGGAAAAAGCAAGAGGTGCGTTGCTGCAAGATAAAAAGAAAAACGATTGGACTAATAAACATTTGCTTGGTTTTATCATTTTCACTTAAAATTTCTCTCTTCATCTTTACACAACCTTACAAAATTAAGACTAAAATTTTTTGTTGTTAAGGATCATTAACACCTAAAACAGTGAAATTACTCAATTAATGGTGATTTCTCTGCCAAGACAGAAGGCAAGCTACGCAGACCTACTGCCTTACTTGTCGAACTTGGAACTCAATCAATCCTTAATCCAAGTGAAATGTTTTTAAAAAAAGCTATTTTAACCCAAAAATGTTCAAAAAGTGTATCAAATGTAGGCAAAAATCCATTTATAAAAGCTCTAATCCTCAAGATTTCAAATTTTATCATCATTCCAACTCTTCCTAAATGTGATTCCCAAGCCTCAAGATTTCAAACTTTATGATCATTCTAATTCGTCTTAAATGTGATTCCCAAGCGTTTACATCACTAAAAAAACTTCACAACAGTCTTAGAAACAATCAGGTAATATGGAATTTAAATTAAGGTCTTTTGCATACACCAGAATACTTCAAGACAGTGATACGATTTTCCAGACAAAAAATTTTACAAACAAAATCTTATATATTTTATAGGCACAACAGCATAGACTCTAACTAACTGGTCCTACTTGATTCAGTTCAATCTGGGCAAGCCTACAGTAAAAATGAACCAGACATAACACAAATGAAAGGAATTTTTCCTAATATGAATACATCCAGTTAGATTCGAAAATATACTATCCTCATGGATAATCATTTTGTCAGCCTATCCTTAATTTTCATTAAAATGTGTAACTGTCTTTAGCAGGAAAAAAAAGACCCAAACTAAGTATATACGTAATCTATAACACAGATTTTATGTTAAAATCTATTTAAAACATTTAAGATTTTTCACACTATAAAAACAGAGATTACTTGAAAAATAGATGACTTAATAGTAATGTACTTTCATTCACAAAACAGGAAAGAAAATTGATTACAATTTTGGAACTAGTAAATGGCTAGTCATCTAATTCCAAACTTCATGCAACCGTAATCATTCAACTAATCAAGAATCTTTAAACCATTTTGATGTACTATTATTAAATTAGCAACTCCACAAACAGTTGTTTTTAAAATTTAAAAAAATCCAGATTTCTCTGTAATTCTTCACATTCAGGAACAAAATCTATCTTTAAACAATGTAGAATAATCACATTTAATAATGGTTAAATGTATATATTTATGCTATTAACCAAATACTGTGATAAAATGTACTTGCATTTAGAACTTGAAACTACTTACATTATTAACACAGTTAGTAAGGCTAATTAAAGTTGAAAAAAAAAAGTACCTCTTAGCATCCAACTCGCTTTTGCCTAAGGCCATCCCATCCAGGATCCTCACCAGCCTTCACCAAAAATCCTTCCTTACCCAATCCAACACCTAAGTCAAAGCACTTTGTGTACTGACACTGAGTTAAACATATGCACACCCAGACTTAACTCACCACCTTTACATGACCAAATCGCCAATTCAGGCCTCTTGTGAGCTCTAGACTCCCAGATCCAAGTGCCTGCTGGAATATTATACCTTGATGGTCACTAAATAAGTCCAAAACACATTTCATCATCCTCCTTCCTTACCGGGCTTGCCCTCTATCCCCTACATTCCATTATCTCAGTAAAAGATACCATCATATTACCAAGTCTCAAGACTAGGAGTCACTAGTGTGACCATCCTAAGTGTTGCCCACCAACTACTTCCAAAGCTCTTTCTGGGTACACAATAAAATTCCATTTTTCTGTTCCTTTAAGTTAGGTGTGGCCATGTAACCTGCTCTGGTCAATTAAATATGAGCAGAACTGACATGTGTTACTATTCTGAAGAAGCTTTATGGACCACTGTTTGGCTCTTTTCCTCTGCCACAATGACTGGCAACATTCAAAAGATGGTTGGCTAACTCATCAGCTTCATTCCAGAGTGAATAACCACAATGAGTAAAGTTCCCACCCACAGGAATTTAGTCTAAAAAATAACATTTCATCAGCCAGTCACGGTGGCTCATGCCTGTAATCCCAGAATTATGGGAGGTAGAGGCAGGCGGATCAGCTGATATCAGGAGTTGGAGACTAGCCTGGCCAACATAGTGAAACCCCATCTCTACTAAAAATACAAAAATCAGCCAAGTGTGGTGGTACGCGCCTGTAATCCCAGCTACTTGGGAGGCTGAGGCACAAGAATCGCTTGAAACTGGGAGGCAGAGGTTACAGTGAGCAGAGATCACACCACTGCACTCCAGCCTGGGCAACAGAGTGAGATTGTGTCTCAAAAAAGAAAAAAAAAACGATCAATCTACAAAGATTTGAAATCGTTTCCAAAACTCTGATTTATTGTAACTGATAAATTATCCTTGATCTATCCTCCTCATCCAATTAGTCAATAAATCCTGCTTAGAGTATCTTCTAAATATTTGCCACATTAATTTTTTCATCATTCTCATTATCAATGCCTTAATTCAGGCCCTCATCATTTCTCATGTGGATTACTAAACAGCTCTTAACAAGTCAGACAGCACCCAATCTCAAATCCTTATTAATGGTCTTCCACAAAAGCTTCCACAGTGATCTTTCTTAATGCTAAATCTCATGTATTCCTCTACATATTAAATTTCCTTTAAAGTATTATTCTGTTCTTGCCTCATCACATAAACATACCCAGAAATTCCATCTGTGGTTCCCACAACACATCACAAACATCTGGGTCTTCATATATGCTGTTCCATTTGGTTATGATGTCCTCTCTAACTCCCATTTTGAATGCTAATTCCACTTTTCTTCAAGGCTCAAATTTCCAAGTCTTCTGGTAAACTATCTTAAGATACCACAGTGTTAGGTACACCCTCCTACATGTGCTACCAAGACATTCTATATTGCTTCAGCACAGGCCTTACAACGGTTTCCTTATGTGAAACCCTCAACAGATCCTGTGAGCTTCCCTAGCCACAACTGATTAGTCGCCAGTCTCAAGGGCCCATTTCCCTGGCTGACCAGCAACCTATAATTTGGGAAGTCAGGCTTAA
Organism: Plecturocebus donacophilus; assembly: GCA_004027715.1. Lineage (NCBI taxonomy): Eukaryota > Metazoa > Chordata > Mammalia > Primates > Pitheciidae > Plecturocebus > Plecturocebus donacophilus. The sequence continues at coordinate 5,105 of PVKP010009931.1, read as the reverse complement.
CCAAATGGGCTAGAACAATCAATCAGATTCTCTCTCTTGGGCTGGAAGATGACTTACAGTAAGCTGTAAGCCAGCTAATGACTACAGAATAGATATGCAAAGAAATCAAGTAGACAGAAAAAAACTGAACTGATAATAAATACTGGAGAGAAAGAAGCAGATAGTTATCTTGACTGCTGATACTCTTCCAGTTCCCAGTCCTACTTCTCATGAGGCCTGGCTGTACTACAATCTTTATTTTTCAATGTAGTAAAATCTTTCTTTTTAATATTAATGTCTGTTCTTGAGCTACCCTGGGTAACACTGTTTTTGTCGTGGTAACCAAAAACAATCTGTGATTATAATAACCTACTAAAGCCCTAGCAATTGCAACAGGAATAATTTTTTTGCCTCTGAAATCTTCAAGAGCCTGACAGATACGCTGAATCAACATTTCCAAAACTGACAGATGCGTTTATGAAAGAATGTAAACTTAAGTAAGCACCACTGAAAACTAAAACCACATTTCCAAATACCACTAGCTGAAATCTACTTCATTTCAAATTTAAAACATCCACAGGAATAGGAATTCTGAGTCTGGTTTGTCACGCAACCACATGTGAAGACATGCCACCAAGATTTCAGAACCCTGGGAACTGGTTAAAAAAAAAATTGGTCTGTTCTGAAAAGCATTATCATGGAAATATGGATACTAGGTATGGTCATTCTGCTGATTTAAGCAATTTTCTTTTTTCTTTTCTTTTTGGAGACAGAGCCTCACATTGTCACCTGGGCTGGAGCGCAATGTCACGATTTTGACTCACTGCAACCTCTGCCTCCTGCGTTCACACAATCCTCCTGCCTCAGCCTCCCAAGTAGCTGGGATTACAGGTGTACACCACCACATCCTGCTAATTTTCTGGATTTTTAATAGAGACAGCTTTCACTATATTGGCCAGATTGGTCTTGAACTCCTGACCTCGTGATCCACCTGCCTCAGCCTCCCAGACTGCTGGGATTACAGATGTTAGCCACTGCGCCTGGCCAATTTTCTTAATCTGCATTTCCAATTACCTTCCTTAAAATAAAGATCAACTTACATTTACTTTATACAAATGCAAATATTTGAAATTTTCAGGAGAGGTAACACTATTTTATTTTGACCATTATAAACTAAAATTATTAGAGTGGCAAACCAACATACAGACAGCTCAGCAAACAAATGTGTACTTGTTTGTGCCCAGGAGTTCAAGACCAGCCTGGGCAACAGAGCAAGACCTTGGAGGGGAAAAGATAAAAGGGGATGACATATTCCATCTGGTCTAAATGTATGCATCTACAGAAACTGGCAGGCTGGCACAGTAGCTCACATCTGTCATCCTAGCACTTTAGGAGGTCAAGGCAGGCAGACTGCTTAAGCCCAGGAGTTTGAGTCCAGCCTATGCAACACGGTGAATGCCCATCTCTACTAAATAAATAAATAAATAAATAAAATTTTAAAAATAAATTAAAAAAAAGAAAGTAGCAGTACCCAAATTTAGCAGATTTTAGTTTGACCTCATTTGTTGACTTAAGTTTTGGTTTTTTAAAATACAAAAATCAATTAAAAAAAAATTAAAACTTTTCACTGGGTAGTAAATGCGGAAACCAAAGAAACAACTTTCTGGGCAGCAATTAAATTGATTGGCCCTAACTGGTTATTTTGTCTTTTATTAAACATAATGATTGAATTATACAATATTTTTAAAAACCAATGAGGTAATAATATATCCAATATTTTATTAGTACATTAATATACATCCTTTAGAGGACCTATCAAAAAAGATATAAGCCAAAATATGAGCAAAGCATAGAGTATCATGTACAAAAATATTACTTGGTGCATAATAATGTACAGGGCTTATAATATAACAGAGTTTCTCCACTGTTAATAATATAACAGGGTTTCTCCGCTAGGCTTCAGTGACCCTATGGCTAGTGAAATTCCTCCTGTTTAAGACTTTCTTATGACTTGCTAACATTTACTCAATAAAGGCCAACAGGCCCTCCAATCATTGACAACAATCAAAAATACACACCTCCCAATGTTTCTAGCTAAAATCCACTAATTTGTAATATAAAAAAAGCAATCAAAATATCTAATAAAAGAATTTCAAAAACACAATACACTCAGAAATTACTGATCTTTAAATATTACTATAAATAAAATAGCAATATAGAAAATGCTTATGACAAATTAAGTGAAAAAAGTTTAAAAATCACACTGTGTGATTCCTTTGATTACGCTATTACAATAAATGCATGTGAAAATAACTGCAGGGAAATACATGGAAATGGAGAGAAGCTTTGACAGGTGGGATCACAAGTGCTGTTTCCCTTTCTCTATTTTCTGTAAAATGGCTATAGTAGGTTACGCTAATTTTTAACTAAATACACTTAAATAAGTAGTTGACATATTTTTCCATTCTTTCTTAGAACTTTTGAAGACGAGAGACGTGAAGGAAATCAGCAAACCAAAAAACTCAACACAGGAAAAATGTCTAGTGTTACAAATCAGGATAGGCTTACTAACTTCAGGGTTTAGTTACTAGGGGGACACAGGGAGCTTATAGGGTGCAGATATCCTGATCTGTGTGCTGGTTACACAACCTGCGCTTATGATCTGTGCATTTTTCTGTAGGTATATTAAACCTCAATGAAAAATTTACCGAAAAAACAACAAGGATTTCTTACTTGTGTAAGAATGTTTTTGCAAGCTATAAGATTGATTTATTGTACAAAAATTTAATAATAATTCTACATATTTATCAACTGGCAGCACAAAAAAAGGATGACAAATTACAAGTAAGAATTCTTAATGCTTACAGTGAATGTTCACAAGAATTCCTTAACCTTAAAAAGTTCTTAATGTTTCAAAAATAAAGACAAAAACCACTTTATCATGCCAAAAGAATTCAATTTAAAACCTGAATTTTCCTATTAGCAACGGTGTTACTTAGGTTGCAATCAAACTTCTGGGCTCAAGCTATTCACCCACCTCTGCCTCCTGAGTAGCTGGGACTATAGGTGCATACCACTACACCTGGCTCAATCATAAAATTTTAATGAGAAACTACTTTCACATTCTATTCAAGAAATATATTTCCAATTTTAAAATGATTAACTTTCTACTCAGCTTCTAAAGATGTCATAAAATAATTCATGTGACACTGCAAAACAATATATTTTCAATGCAACTACCACTATTGCATTTTTATCCATTTCGACCCAAATTTGCAAACACATCTTTTGATTTAAGGACCAGGCAACGACAACTTCATCACGAAGCAGAAAACTTGTGAATAAAGCATGTCAATATTGCTGCAAAACAAGAATAAGGGATCTAGTATTGCACTGAGGGGAAAACTAAGGATTTGCCTGGCCTATATATGTTAAATTTATGCAACAATTTTGCTTAATGTGTTAGTTTGTGACACACTCTGTCTTAATCTTCCATATGTTTAAGAACCCTTTATTCTCTTTGACTTTTAAACTCCAAGTAATAATACCTGATTTCAAAAAGGTACGCCATTATGTCAGTTAATAACTGGCCGGGTGTTGTCACCCAAACCCAAGTTTTAACCAAATAAATGATATGTTGGTAATGAACATTCTGGGGCTGGGCGCGGTGATCCACGCCTGTAATCCCAGCACTCTGGGAGGCTGAGGCGGGTGAATCACGAAGTCAGGCGTTCAAGACCAGCCTGGTCAACATAGTGATACCCTGTCTCTACTAAAAATACAAAAATTAGCTGGGTGTAGTGGCGCACACCTGTAATCCCAACTACTTAAGAGGCTGAGGCAGGAGATCGCTTGAACTCCGGAAGCAGAGGCTGCAGTGAGCCGAGATAGCGCCACTGCACTCCAGCCTGGGTGACAGAGCAAGATTCCATCTCAAAAAAAAAAAAAAAAAAAATTCTGTAATATATTTCTTCTACCTATGAGATACCTTATTAACACAGCCTTGAAAGCAAGATTTATAAAGGTTCATGTACAAAGTATTTTACTAACTGATTCCAGTGCTTGCAGGATACGGCACTCCCCCAGACACTTTTCAATTATTAAGAAATGTTCTGAGAACTTAAATTGAGATGGCTGAAAAGTTAAAATAATAAAAGCATAATGCCATGGTTAATCAATCAAAATCTATGTGCACTTATGCAGTATTCTCATCAAAAATGTATACCCGAATCTCATCACGAAGAGATATAAAGATATATATAAATATATATATATGCATTTATCTCTATGTGTCTCATCTATATAAACTCAGATTATGGGTTATTCTACAAGACAAAATGAACTACAAAACAAAATGTCAGTGTCACGAAAGACTTTAAAATATTTAAAAGGTGACAGGGTACTGTTCTAGGTTAAAGGAGATAACTATTATAACACATGCATTACTTGAGTATTCAAGGGAGTCTAATCATATACTAGATCAAAAGAAGACAAAAAAACATTATTAGAATAACTGGGGAAATGTTAATAATCAACTGTAGCCAAAAACAGACAAATGCTTGTAAAGGGAACATGGGTGTTCAATGTTTTACTCTTTCAACTTTTCTGTGTGCGTGAAATATTCCAAAACAAAAAGCAGACAAGAAAAACTTAAAAAGTAAATTTTAAATATTCACACAACTTTTATATAGCTATGCTGTAGCACTGCTATAACTTACAGATAGAATACTAGGTCTAAATGCATCGCTACGAAATAAATCAAAATTTTTTTAAAAAGAAAGAAATCTTGGGCAACAACTACCCTTTCCCTCAAAGGATTTTGAAATAATGAACAAAAAACGGAGGATCTTAATACTGTAAAATCTACCATTTAAAAAAAAAATGTTTACCAGTGCAAGAATGTGAACAACCTGCAAACTCCTTGCGAGTTTTCTGAATAGATCATATCGTACGAGAGAAATTTTACCATTCCAAAATACACTATCGGGGAAGTGGCTTCGAGCTGCGAATGCCAGACAAGATCAGGACTTCAATAAAAGCACACGGCAAGGAATAATCCTGCATCGACTCACACTTTTTCTGAAAGGTTTGGGACAGTGTGACCTTGCAGGAGGAAAATTTAATCT
>PVKP010009930.1:0-66383 GCA_004027715.1 Plecturocebus donacophilus | reverse complement strand
TACCGTTGGGAATTACTATTCTACATGAGATTTGGATGAGGACAAGTATTCAAACTGTAGTAGTAGGCAAGTAAACAGTTCATGGAAATGAATTACAGTCATTAGAAATTGATGATAAAGATAAGCTTTTTTTTTTTTTTCCTGGAAAGCAGAATTAAGAGATAATCCATAACTTCCAGGACCACATGTAAAACCCTCCTATTTCTGGTATAATTATTATTATATTGACTTACTTTACTTCTATGTAGGCTTTTCAGATATTTTTTCAGAAAATATTTCTTTCAGATCTTTCAAAACAATTAGAGTCACAGAGTTTACACCTCCTTGTTTTTGTAAGAAAATAATTACTTTGTTAAGTAACTGCCATCTACATAAATAGGAACTTTGTGTGCGCTACTCTTCGTATTGAAACAATGGCCAATGTGATGGTGTTATGAAGTGGGGCCTAAAAGAGGCAATTAACACATGAGGGTTTCTCACTAGTGATTGTAACTAAGGCCCACATAGAAGAAGATTTTTGCGGTGTTTAGCCTTTTTGCCCTTCTAACTTACACCATTTGAGAACACGGTATTTCTTCTCTTCAGAGGATGCAAGAATAGACAGCATTTTTCCAAGCAGAGAACAGCTACTACCACATGGTAAACCGACCACAGGTTTGATCCTGCACTACTCAGCCTCCAGAATTGTGAAAAATACATATCCATTTTTGTATTTTATCCAATCTGTGGTACTTTGTTAAAGCAACACAAATGGACTAAGGCACAGGATGGTTGAGATTCACTCAGGGTAGCTGGCAAAACATTAAATATTAGGAAAAGTTATAGATTGTAATCTCAAAGTTTTGGAAGGTGAAAAGGTTTTATTGGGACTGGCTGAAGGCAGTGGCAGGCATTTACATTAGCATAGGAAAGAGAAAGAATACAAGGTTTTTCCAGTTTAAGTCTGTTTACTCCATATCCCTTTGTCTCTACTCTGTTTACTCAAGTAAATTTTGTGTTGATGACACTCTCATGGGGAAATCAAAGAATTACCTGTTAATAGTGTTTACTCTGGGCTCAAAACTTAAAGCATTTGTCATTGGTAAAACCACTCTTTTAACCATGTTAATTATGCACAAGTGTGTTAACTTAGAACCTTATTGTAAAATCTGACTGAATATATGTGATGATGGAGAGGGAATCTTGGTCAACTGGCTGCAGTTCATTCTCTGCAAGCAGCTGAAGACCATCCCCAGCCCACTTGAACCACTGAAATGGTGTGAGAGTGCATTCATTCATGCGTAGTTGAGTCAGGGTCTGCTGGCAAGACCTCCGCAGGTGGTGTATAACGTCTCAGGTGGTGACCCTGACATGATTGAGGTCACACCAGATTGTACTTCTTTTGTGTTAATTGCTGGGTAAAACATCTAACCATTATTTCTGAACTAAATGAGTTTATGAGAAAAAAGCTATGGAAAACCTTCACTCTTAGTTTTCACTTAGGATTCACTTAGGATCTGCCTTTATTAATAACTTGATATTTAAGTAGACATTTTCTTCATAAACATTATAAGCATGTTGCCAAGTTTAGCTTGTGAGATCCTTCCATTTACAAATTAGAAAAAAATGTGAGCTTTATAATGGTATGAAAAGAATTTTTAAATACATGCACTTTTCATTTGTATGTCATCTTTATTGAGCTGTAATTTCCAAAATAATTACTCATTTTGTGTGTACAGTTAACTATTTGCAAACACACATACTGATGTTATTTTGTCATCACAGCTTTGTTTAGAATCTGAGGTTAATTGCTTTAATTGTTTGGTCTCTGGTAGTTAAACCTGGATGAGTGTTAGGTGATGTAAATAGCAGTTAGATATGGATGAAAATGTTCATCATTTTCCCAGAGAAGTATACACTTGATTTTATGAGTATAAATGCAGTTAGTGATAAAATAATAATTTCCTTTAATATATTATTTTATTGTGTATATATCTTTAACCTTTCATATAATGACAGTGAAAAATTTGTAATCTGGGGAAGGATTTAGGCCTTTTTGCATCCACTGGCCATTGTTGGATCATACTGTCGTTGAACAGAGCATCAGGCACGTGATTAACTACAGTAGAGTATAACTATAGTCATACATTTTGTGAAAAGGACACAAGCCCACATAGTATTTTAATGACTTTTACAGTATTTGCTTCTCTTTAGTACTTTGATTGTAAATGTTTTAATTTAAAAAATTAATGATAAATAATTATTGCTGAATATTCTAAATGTCTCTGCAAGAAACCATCAAAGGATAATGTAGAATTCTGGAACAGCAACTTTGGGAGCTGTTAAGGGCAAGAAAATGGAGCAGATATCAAATCCAAGTTCTTATTGGTTATGTCCACAATGGGTTGCCACAGCTTTCTATCGGCAACTAATATTAAACATGATAGTACTAAGAAGCATTCCAGTGAGTCTTCTGGATTCAAAATAGTGTTCTGTGTTCATTGAGTAGCAATATCCTCACTTTCATGTTGGTAATTTCTTTTTTTTTTTTTGTTATTATACTTTAAGTTCTGAGGTACATGTGCATATTGTGCAGGATTGTTACATAGGTATACACATGCCATAGTGGTTTGCTGCATCCATCCCTCCGTCACCTACATTAGGTATTTCTCCTAATATTATCCCTCCCCAATCCCCTCACCCTCTGCTATCCCTTTCCTAGCTCCCCCACCACCTAACAGGCCCCAGTGTGTGATGTTCCCCTCCCTGTGTTCAACTGTTCTCATTGTTCAACGCCCACTTATGAGTGAGAACATGCGGTGTTTGGTTTTCTGGTCTTGTGTCAGTTTGCTCAGAATGAAGAAAGGACAGGTTCAGCTTACAGTTTCACAGAACAGTGCATTTAATTCCTGAACAATGAATTTCTTCTTCAGACAGTAGGACCTCAGAACCTACTAAACCCTAAGGTCTTGAAGACTGTAAAAATAAATTACTACAGTATCTATTGTAGTAGTATAAGGGGCTATATCCACTTCTTAGTTCCAGACTTATGCATTATACTTGGGGAGGTGATAACATGCTATGTTGACCTCCTTCTTTAGGACAAGAAGGACATTTTTTTTTTTATTATAGAAGATGTCATCTTTTAGCTTTTAGTTAATCAATCTACCAATATAAAGTTAATTGCTTTAAGTGATTGGGCGTACTATAGTATGTGTTTTCAAAATATCACAAAAGCCGATACATCCTGTTTGTGACTATTTCAATGGCCTTGTGTGGGAGAATTTTTAGGTGTAAAATTATTCGACCCTAAACTCAATTACTGATTTATGTTACTTTTGTGAAACTGTCTATCCTGATAAACACATGGCCATGTCTCAGTGGAAAGTTCAGAATATGGCAAGCCAAGAAGCATTTAAGAATAAAGATGGAACTCTAATCATGTAACCCAATTTAGATTTTTTGAACCAAAAAAGTGGGATATAAAAACAATCCCCAGTACCTGTCTGGAGATTGTGAAAAAAAAGCCTAACCTGCCACACCATCATCAAGCTGTTTCTTACTGAGTATTCCATGTACTCAGCTCCCTGGGTCCCTCTAAGGAATATCACTGGGAAGAGGACACCTGCTGTCAGTCAAGACAGACAGACAAGTTTGGAGATTTAAAACTCTTATTATCCTGTTCAATATTTTTTGTTTACATAGATAGCCATGTAGCTTTTTGAGGAAAAAAACGTTTAACTTGTAGTTCCTTAGTCTGGGACTTTATGCTACATTTCAATGAGATGAGTTTTTGCTGCAACCTGAGTAAAATAAGTTGAAACTTAAGTTCAAATGCAATACCTATGCTAATATCAATGAAGTTATTTACATACTTCTCATTTTGAAAAATGTATTCTTTATTTAGACATAATGTGAGGCATATCATCACAATGAAAAAGATATTCACAAAGTTCATGAAGAGTGATATTGTAAGAAAATTTAATGTAGGTGTGATATTGAAAAATATATATTTGGTCTTCCACCCAGTATTCTGGCATGAAACTATGAAAATCATTAGAATCTGCAAAATGATGTGTTTTTGTAAGCTAATTAATTGACTGATGGCTGGCTTTTTCTATGTAGCTTCAGAATGAAGGACTGTCTTTGGAAAGGCCAAAGCAGAATTAGAGAATTGGGACTTTCATCTCCATCCCTCAACCTCCAGGGAGGGTAGAGAAATTAAAGGTTAAGTTGATCACCACTGGCCAGTGGTTTAATCAACCATGTCTACATAATGAAGCCTTTAAAAAAAAACTCAAAAGGACAGCATCGAGTTTCCAGATACATGGAGGTAAACATATGGAGATTCCTGGAGAATCACACATCTCAGGAGGCTGCACAAGCTCCACACTTCTTCCACTGTACCTGTATCTTGTGTAATTTTTTTTTTTTTTTTGAGATGGAGTCTTTCTCTGTCACCCAGACCAAAGTGCAAAGGCGTGATCTCAGCTTACTGCAACCTCTGCCTCCCGGGTTCAGGCGATTCTCCTGCCTCAGCCTCCCTGCAGGGAGCCGAAGCAACACACCCTGTCAGCAGAGATCAGCAGCAGGGCTGCTGTGAGCTTTGGTTGAGCTTCAGGGAAGTGAAACCACATTAGGAGGATGTGTACGCCTTAGAGAGAACACACAGGCCCAGAGAGATAACCGCTTTAGCTGACCTTGCTGCAAAATAGTTTTTAGCTGAAATATGAGAATAATAATCACAGGCTGTTCTAAGTAACTGTACCCTCCCTTTGCTATGTGCTGTATGAACTTATAAAATAAAGTACATTAGGACAGGCTGGGACCGTGAGAGTGACATCCTCACCTCCCAGACCACATGGTGCAGCTTTCTGTATCTCTATGTCTGTGTCTTTCTTTATCCCCTACCATTCCCTCTTAGATCCTTGAACCCTTGTGCAGTGCGGGATGCGGCCCACCTCCCAAGTAGATGGGACCAGAGGTGCATGCCACCACGCCCAGTTCATCTTCTGTTGTATTTTTAGTAGAGACGGGGTTTCACCGTGTTAACCAGGATGGTCTCTATCTACTGACCTCATGATCCACTTGTCTGGGCTCCCAAAGTGCTGGGATTACAGGCATGAGCCACCGGATCTGGCCAGTAATTTTTATAATAAACTAATAAATGTGTTTCGCTGAGTTATCTGAAGTGCACTAGCAAATTAATTGAAACCAAGGAAGGAGTTGGGAGAATGCTGATTTGCAGCTGGTTGGTTAAATTATAGGTAAAATGTATTGGGGCTTCTAACTGGCATTAAGGAATGTCTTGTTTGGCTGAGCCCCAAGCTGTGAAATCTGATGCTATCTTCCAAGTAGTGTCAGAATTGAATTGGAGGACACCCAGTTGCTGTCTACTGAATAACTGATTCCTTGTTTGATGTGTGGTGAACACTCTCTACACATTAACATTTGGTCACAGAAGCCTTCTGTGTTGATTGCTGTTTAGTAAGAGAATAGAAACATTTTGAGATTAGGTTTTTTTTTGCACACAGTACAGGCATACTGTACAACCATCATGTCTAGGAGCTGGCAGAAATATTATCTCAGATGAACATATCATGTTGTATATCATTCTCCGAGTAAGAGTTTAGTACATAATTTAAATTTAAAGTTAAAACGTTTACTTTCTGTTATGGTTGGAATGTGTGTGTTCCCTCCAAAATTAATGCTGAAGCTTAATCTTCAACACAACAGCATTAAGAGGTGGGACCTTTCAGAGATAATTAGGCTTTACATTCATAAATGGAGTAGCGTTTTATAAAAAAGCTTGAGGATTAGTTTGTCCTGTGTGTTTCTTCTACCGCCTGAGGACAAAGTGACAAGGGCCTACGTTGGAAGCGAGAGCAACCCTCACTAGACACTGAAACTGCTTGGTCCTTGATCTTGGACTCCCAGACTCCACAAATGTGAAATAGAAATTTTTCTCCTTTATTGATTACCTAGCTTCAGGTATTTTGTAAAGCAGCACAAATGATGTAAGATACTATCTAAATCAGAGGGATATAAAGACATGAAGGATGGGCCTACATGCCTTCATAAGTGTGTGCTCACACTCAACATGAAAGGGGCTCCCTCCTAAGAAAGGATGTCTACTCCACACATACCCCTACTTTTCTGGGTGCTCTGGGAAAGAGGGAATGAGGAGGATGCTGGTGCAACTATACACTTCTCCCTCAATCTCAACTTTTTTTTTTCCTGCACCTGCCACAGTGGTCCCAAGATCAGGGATGCAAGTGTCCATGCCAAAAGTAGGGATAATCCCTAAGCCAAAATCTGCAACTATAACTTTAAACCTTTGTTTCAGAATTTTTAAGGACCTGATAAAGTTGAATGTGCATTCTCCCTACCTGGCAAGGTTGGAACAGTAAATACTACTATGTCGGATAGTGGTCAAGATAGCCCATTAGTTCTGTGTTTAGAGAACCATATGCTATAAAAATGGTAGTAGACTGAAGAGCAAGAACTTTCTAGACTAGGATTGATGCTAGCAATCAGGGCCAGCACAGCAGGTGGACCTCACAAGACTTCTAGAGGTAGAAAATTTGGGGTAAAAATAAATGACAGATGGAGAGAAAGAGAAATTATGGCTGAGGATAACGAAATGAATAAGTGTGTTACACAGTGAAGGTAATCCAGCAATATATTATTATCTTCAGAAAGGCTCAAAGCAAGAGCATCATATTATCTCTTAGCAAAATTATACTAGATATCGAAGTGTAAAGCTATGTGTTTGCCAAGATCAGCCCCACTTTTAGAACCTGACAAAGTCAAACGGCATCCTGTAAAATTGAGTGACATCACTCTGGGAGACATGCTGTTGTACAATACTTTGATGAACTGGACCAACTGTTAATGTCTAAAAGGAACTCTAGTAAACAGCCAGTCTTTTGACTCCTGTTTGTCAGGCTCTGTCTACTATAGAGGATGTCATTTGGGAAGAAATTTCTGAGATTTGATTTCTACTAGAACTTTAAGTTGTGTTTTTATATGGCTGTCAGAAACAGAAAATTGTATACCTGTACATTTTGATTACAAAATGCTGAGAAACTTTATAATGGATACAATATAATGACAGTATGCCCAACATGCCACAGTGTGCTTATAAAAAACACATCACTTTTGATTTTATGGATAGAAAGTTATCCGCAAATGTGAATGTAAATAAACAATGGGTTCCTGGCAGAAGTAAAGCAGTGGGCATTTTATGCTGAATCTGAGTTCCCCCGGGTAACAGCTCCACCCTAAAATAAGGAAGGATATGGGAGGTCTTTTGGCATACCCAAAGTAAATTATACTTTTGTATGACTACCACTTATCTATATACATTATGGGGTATCTACTATTTTGGGGTGCAAAACATGTATTCTAACTTTACTCAAATTATTAATATACAGTGGAAATAATTGATTAGGTTCTAGTCCTCTAGGGTTAACACCTGTTGAAGGAGGGGATGTGCCTATGAGCTGACAATCTGGAAATTGTAGAATAATGTGTTTAGCTAGTCTTTTGGTAAGTTAAAATTGTTTAGCTAAGTCTCTCCAATTTTGGTGGAAAAAATGATGTAGTTAGGCAGCTTGGTCAAGCAGTAATGTCATAACCTGTAGGTTTGTTTGATCATTTCCATAAGCCAGTGGGCTAGGCAGTGAGCTGTGGGCCCAAATGTGTGTGATAAAAATAGGATGTGTGCACTGATGTAGCAATTGCTGAAGCTGGAGAAAAGTGCACACAAGATGGGCTCCAGAGTGGACTTACTGATGGCTGTCTCAAGTTTCTGCAATAAACAGAGTAAGCAGAGTAACTAACAGTATTGATAGACTGAGCAGTAAAAGTTTTCAGCGGCAATATTAAAGCTCCAACTTCAGCTCTCTGAGTGCTGGTATATCCAGACTGAGTGAGGGAATTATGTGTTCTCCAGCAAACAACCGCTTTTCCACGTTTACCGGAGCCACTGATAAAGAGTGCTAAAGCATTAGATATGGAAGACTGAACTACTTTTGTAGCAAAACCACAGAAGTATGAGATAAGAGCTGAAGGAGGCTTGTCAGCAGGAAAGGCATGCTCTATATGGCCTGTGTATAGAGAGAGCTATTTGCAGGTCCATAGATAATGACAATACTGCTTCGAGTTGCTATTTACTTAAAGGAATCCTGGTAATATCAGTGTCATAACCTAGCAACTGATTCCATTGTCTGTGGCCTGAATAGATGACTTTACTGACTATCTGGATTTAGGGAGAGAGTGTTTTCATCCCTGTATGTGAGCAAAAAACCCGTTCTACAAAATGTAGCTCTGGGGTCAATTGTCCTATTAACCTTGTAGGGGTGTGTTTGGTAGGAAAGACAAACCGTTGAACTGAATAATGCGGGTCTATGTGACCTAGTTGCCTGTGAGAAATGGCTTCTTCTATTTCCTCAACTTCCCTTTTTGCTGCATGGTTTAAATACCTGGAGAATCCAAGGCTGCATTGCCTTTTATGATAGAAAACAGGTTTTGCAACTTATCTGTCAGTATCACTAAGGTGGGTCGAAACCAGCTAATATTGCCTAGCAATTTCTGATAATCATTTAACCTACGTAAGTTACTAGTATTTAATTTAACCTTTTGAGATCTTACTGAGCAAGAAGTTAATATGTATCCAAGATATTTCCAAAGAGAAGACATCTGCAATTTTTCAGGTGCTATGATTAAACCTCCTAACTGTGTATTCTTTATGACAGAGGCATATAAACTTAAAAGTACTGGCTCCGTTTGGGCTGCCAGTAATATATCATCCATAAAATGAATAGTCTTGCAATTAGAAAATTATTTTCTACTGGGGAGTAAAGTCTGATTTTCATGATACTGACAAATGGTAGGACTGTTCAGCATTCTTTGAGGAAGCACTTTCCAAGTCGAAATTTGACTTTTCCAAGTCGAAATTGACAAGCTCGACTTTCATTACTGACAGCTGGTACTGTAAACACAAATTTTTCTCTATCCTGTTCTGCAAGTAAAATCATATAAAAAGTCTTTTAAGTCAATAACCATTATAGGCTAATCTTGAAGAATCACCATGGGGAGAGGGAGTCCCTGTAGAAGGGGCTGCATAGGTTGCAAATTAGCATTAATAGCCTGTAAGTCATGCGAAAGTCTCCATTTGCCAGACTTTGGGAATGACGACAATGGGCAAATTCCGAGGGCTGTTAGATGATTCTATATGGCTGGCTTTTAATTGCTCCTTAATTAATTCATGGGCTCTTTGTAATTTCTCTCCTTTTAAGGGCCTCTATTCTACCCAGATATGATTTTGAGACAGCCATGTTAAGGATAGGGGAGGAAAAACAGTGGTCTTTATTAGCTGCTATTCTGCCTTCCAGAGGATGTATTGACTGGTGTTCAAAGTTGTTTTAGCTAGCATTGACCAGTCCCATGGGCTCATATGAAAGTTGTTTGCTATGGCCTTCATTAATCCTTTTGTAAATGGGATAATCACTTCATTTTCTCGAATGCTTTTTCTTATCTCTTTGTAAGCATACACCTGATTGCCTTGTTGATCTTGCATTATTCGGCAGGCCAAGAGCTCCGCTTCTAATGCCACTTGCCTAAGACAGAGTCCCATAGTTATGGTGTCTACCCTGATCTTTTTCCAATTTATTGAAGGAGGGGGCTCAGGCAAAATCTTCATTTCCTCTTTGGTATTTTTACCTGGTAATCACTGGGCTGAAGGAGAAGGTAAGGTAGGTGACGATTCCTCTTCCCTTTCGTTTTTGGACTCTTCTGTGTAGAGTGGGACCATAGCAGCCTTAACTAAGATCCATAACATTAGAGAAGCTGCTTCAATACTTTTATATACTGCTTGTGTTGTGCTGATTACTGTTGTCCCATGACGAAACTCTAACCTGAACAATTCTCTCGAACTTGGGAATCCTAAGCGGGCACCAATAACTTACTGACTTATCGTCCTACTGACTTCCCAACTGTGCATTCTTCTTTGCCTTTGTTTTCAAGGGTTCTGTCATGATTCGTGATCTGTTACATTGTTCCTTATATGGGGCGTCAGCTGTCAGGTCTGACCCACAGACCTTGACCCAGCGACAGATGAACAAATGCACTCAGACACAGATAACCAGTGAAAGAGCAGGCTAGGGGTCCGGGCCACTCACAGACACCAAGGAGGGTGCTGTAAAGAATCAGCAGCCGAGGGCCTCACTGGATGGTGCTGTGGGCATTTATTCAGTATAGATTTAATGACAGCGTTTTGAGTCAACACACTTGTGGATAATTAACATGTTCATCCTCTCCAGAGACAACAGTTTTACAGATAATTAAAGGTCAGGTTCTGAGGGCTAAGTAAACTAACTTATTTAGATCAGTTTCTTTATATCCCCTTATTATCTAACCTAAGCTTTCAGGCACCAGATAGGAGAATCTGGCTGCCTTCAGCCAAATCCTATTCTGAGGCTTTTGGAAGAACCTCTGGCCTTCCAAGGAGGTTTGCATCTATTTTACAATTTTTCCCACCACCTGGACTGAACTCCTACAGACATACAATTCTTTATTAACATTTTTTAGTACTTCAAATATGTCAGCCAACTGATTTTTGGCTTTAATGTTTCAGATGAGCAATTGGCTGAGAATCTTATGAAGAAAGACTAATTTATGATAAGTAATTTCTCACTTGCTGCTTTCAAGTTTCTCTGACTGTTTTGACTGCAAGCATCCTGATTATAATGTGTTTTGGTGTGAATCTTTTTGACTTTATTCTTCCTGAGATTTGTTGAGCTTCTTGAATTTGTAGATTTGTGTAATTAATTACATTTTTGTTATTTTCTGCCATTAGATTTTCAAATATTCTTTGTGTTTTTTATTTCTTCTATTTCTGGGACACACACAGTGCATATGTTGGTTTATTTGATAATACCTCAAAACTTTCTTAAGCTCTGTTTATTTCTTTGCTTTCTTTTTTTTTCACTATATTATTATTATACATTAAGTTCCGAGATACATTTGCAGAACCTGCAGGTTTGTTACATAGGTATAAACTTGCCATGGTGGTTTGCCATACTCATCAACCCATCATCTACATGGTATTTTTCCTAATGCTATCCCTCCACTAATCTCCCACTCCCTGAAAGGTCCTGGTGTGAGATGCTCCCCTTCCTGTGTCCATGTGTTCTCATTGTTCAACTCCCACTTGAGTCAGAACATGCAGTGTTTAGATTTGTTCCTGTGTTAGTTTGCTGAGAATAATGGTTTTCAGTTTCATCCAGGTTCCTGCAAAGGACATGAACTCATCCTTTTTCATGGCTACATAGCATTCTATGGTGCATTTGTGGCACATTTTCTTTATCCAGTCTATCATTGATGGGCATTTGGTTTGGTTCAAGTCTTTGCTATTGTGAACAGTGCTGCGATAAACATATGTGTCCATGTGTCTTTATAGTTGAATAAGTTATAATCCTTTGGTTTTATATATGCAGTAATGGGATTGCTGGGTCAAATGGTATTTTTGGTTCTAGAACCTTGAGGAGTCACCACACTGTCTTCCACAATGGTTGAACTAATTTACCCTTCCACCAACAGTGTAAAAGCATTCCAATTTCTCCACATCCTCTCCAGCATCTGTTGTTTCCAATTTTTTAATGATTATCATACTAACTGGCATGAGATGGTCTCATTGTGGTTTTGATTTGCATTTCTCTAATGACCAGGGATGATGAGTTTTTTTTTTTTTTTTTTGTATGTTTCTTGGTCACATAAATATCTTCTTTGAGAAGTGTCTGTTTGTATCCTTCACCCACTTATTGTTTGTTTTTTCTTGTAAATTTGCTAAAGTTCTTTGTAGATTATGGATATTAACCATTTGTCAGATGGATAGTTTGCAAAAAATGTTCTCCAAATCTGTAGGTTGCTTGTTCACTCTGGTGAAAATTTATTTTGCTGTGCAGAAGTTCTTTAGTTTAATTAGGTCCCATTTGTCAATTTTGGCTTTTGTTGCCACTGCTTTTGGTGTTTTAGTCATAAAGTTTGTGCCCATGCCTATGTCCTGAATGGTATTGTCTAGGTTTTCTTCTAGGGTTTTTATGGTTTTGGGTCTTATGTTAAAGTCTTTAATCTATCTTGAGTTAATTTTTGTATAAAGTATAAGAAAGTGGTCCACTTTTATTTTTCTACATATGGCTAGCCAGTTTTCCTGACAAAATTTATTAATAGGGAATCCTTTCCCCATTGCTTGTTTTTTGTTAGGTTTGCCAAAGAACAGATGGTTGTAGATGTGTGGTGTTATTTCTGAGGCCTCTGTTCTGTTACGTTGGTCTACATGTCTGTTTTGGTACCAGTACTATGCTGTTTTTGTTACTATAGCCTTGTAGTATAGTTTGAAGTCAGGGAGCATGATGCCTCTAGCTTTGTTCTTTTGCTTAGAATTTTCTTGGATAAATGGATATATAGGCTCTTATTTTGTTCCTTATGAAATTTAAAGAATTTTTTTTCTAATTCTGTTAAGAAAGTCAATGGTAGCTTGATGGGGATAGTACTGAATCTATAAATTACTTTGGGCAGTATGGCAATTTTCACCATATTGATTCTTCCTATCCATTAGAATGGAATGGTTTTTTTCATTTGTTTGCATCCTCTTTTATTTCCTTAAGCAGTCATTTTTACTTCTCCTTGAAGAAGCCTTTCACATCCCTTGTAAGTTGTATTTCTAGATATTTTATTCTCTTTGCAGCAGTTGTGAATGGAAGTTCACTCATTATTTGGCTCTGTATTTCTCTATTATTGGTGTATAAGAATGCTTGTAATTTTTGCACATTGATTTTGTATCCTGAGACTTGCTCAAATTGCTTATCAGCATAAAGATATTTTGGGTTGAGATGATGGGGTTTTCTAAATATACAATCATGTCATCTGCAAACAGAAACAATTTGACTTCTTCTCTTCCTATTTGCATATGCCTTATTTCTTTCACTTGACTGATTGCCCTGGCCAGAACTTCCAATACTATGTTAAATAGGAGTAGTGAGAGGGCATCCTTGTCTTGTGCCTGTTTTCAAAGGAAATGTTTCCAGTTTTGCCCATTCAGTGTAATATTGGCTATAGGTTTGTCATAAGTAGCTCTTATTATTTTGAGATATGTTCCATCAATACCTAGTTTATTGAGAGTTTTTAGCATGAAATGGTGTTGAATTTTATCAAAGGCCTTTTCTGCATCTATTGAGATAATCATGTGGTATTTGTAATTGGTTCTGCTTTAGTGATGGATTATGTTTACAGATTGCATGTGTTGAACCAGCCTTGCATCCCAGGAATGAAGCAGACTTGATTGTGGTGGATAAGCTTTTTGACATGTTGCAGGATTCAGTTTGCCAACATTTTATTGAGGATTTTTGCACTAATGTTCATTAGGTACATTGGTCTGAAATTTTCTTTGTTGTTGTTGCATCTCTGATAGGTTTTGGTATAAGGATGATGCTGGCTTCATAAAATGATTTAGAGAGGAGTTCCTCTTTTTCTATTGTTTAGAATAGTTTCAGAAGGGATGCTACCAGCTCCTTTTTGTACCTCTGGTAGAATTCAGCTGTGAATCTGTGTGTTCCTGGGTTTGTTTGGGTTAGTAAGCTATTAATTACTGCCTCAATTTCAGAATTTATTATTGGTGTATTCCTGATTTAGTCTTTGGAGGGTATATGTGTACAGAAATGTATCCATTTCTTCTAGATTTTCTAGTTTATTTGTGTAGAGGTGTTTATAGTATTTTCTGATGGTAGTTTGTATTTCTGTGGGATCAGTGGTGATATACCTTTTGTCATTCTTTATTTGCATATTTGATTTCCCCCCTTTTTTTTTCTTCTTTACTCATCTGGCTAGTGGTCTAACTATTTTGTTGATCTTTTCAAAAACCAGCTCCTGAATTCATTGATTTTTTGAAGGTCTTTCATGTCTCTCTCTCTTTTAGTTCTGCTCTGATTTTAGTTATTTCTTGTCTTCTTCTAGCTTTTACATTTATTTGCTCTTACTTCTATGATTCTTTTAATTGTGATGTTAGGTTGTCAATTTTAGATCTTTCCTACTTTCTTTTATGGGTATTTAGTGATCCAAATTTCCCTCTAAACACTACTTTAGCTGTATTCCATAGATTCTGGTATGTTTTGTCTTTGTTTTCATTGGTTTCAAATAACTTATTTATTACTGTTTTAATTTTATTATTTACCCAGTAGTCATTCAGGAGCAGTTTGTTCAGTTTCCATGTAGTTGTGTGGTTTTGAGTGAGTTTCTTAATTCTGAGTTCTAATTTGATTGAACTGTGGTCTGAAAGATGGTTTGCTATGATTTCCACTTTTCTGCATTTGCTAGGAATATTTTACTTCCAATTATGTGGTCAATTTTAGAGTAAGTGCTATGTGGTGCTCAGAAGAATGTATATTCCTTTAATATGGGCAGGGAGAGTTTTGTAGGTATGTATTAGGTCTGCTGGGTCCAGAGCTGAGTTCAAATCCTGAATTTCCTTGTTAGTTTTCTGTCTTGTTGATCTGTCTAATATTGACAGTGGGGTGTTATAGTCTTCCACTATTATTTTGTGGGAGTGTAAGTCTCTTAGTAGGTCTCCAATAACTTGTTTTATGAATCTGGTATGTTGGGTGTATAAAGTTTGTTATATGAGAGACTAGGACCCCAACCTCTGCTTTATTTATTTATTTATTTTGCTTGGTAAATATTCCTCCATCACTTTTTTTTTTTTTTTTGAGCCTATGGGTATCTTTGCATGTTAGATAGGTCTCCTGAATATAGCACACCAATGGGTCTTGAGTCTTTATTCATTTTACCAGTCTGTGTCTTTTAATTGGAAAATTTAGCCCATTTAAACTTAAGTTTAATATTGTTATTTGTGAATTTGATCCTCTTATCATGATGCTAGCTGATTATTTTGCACATTAGTTGATGTAGTTTCTTCATAGTGTCATTGATCTTTATATTTTGGTTTGTTTTTGCAGTGCTGACACTGATTTTTCCTTTCATTATTTAGTACTTCCCTTGGGAGCTCTTATAAGGTAGTACTGGTGGTGACAAAATTCCTCAGCATTTGCTTATCTTTAAAGGATTTTATTTCTCCTTTGCTTATAAAATTTAGTCTGGCTGGATATGAAATTCTGGGTTGAAAATTATTTTCTTTAATAATATTGAATATTGAACCCACTCTCTTCTGGCTGGTAGGGTTTCTGCAGAGAGAGCCACTGTTACTCTGATAGGTTTCCCTTTGTAGGTAACCTGACCTTTCTCTCTGGCTAACTTTAACAGTTTTTCTTTGTTTCAACCTTGGAGAATCTGACGATTGTGTGTCTTGTGGTTGCTCTTCTCAAGGAATATCTTTGTGGTGTTCTCTGTATTTCCTGAATTTGAATGTTGGCCTGTCTTGCTAGGTTGGGGAAGTTCTTCTGGATAATATCCTGAAGTGTGTTTTCCAACTTAGTTCCATTCTCTGCATCACTTTCAGGGACCCCACTCAATCATAGGTTTGGTCTTTTCACAGAGTCTCATATTTCTTGGAGGCTTTGTTCATTCCTTTTTATTCTTTTTTCTCTAATCTTGTTTTCATGCTTTATTTTATTAAGTTGATCTTCAATCTCTGATATCCTTTCTTCTACTTGATCAGTTTGGCTACTGATACTTGTGTGTGCTTCACGAAGTTCTTATGTTGTGTTTTTCAGCTCTATCAGGCCATTTATGTTCTTCTCTAAACTGGTTATTTCAGTTAGCAATTCCTGTAACCTTTTTGCAAGGTTCTTAACTTTCTTGCATCGGCTTAGAACATGCTCTTTTAGCTCAGAGGAGTTTGTTATTACTCACTTTCTGCAGACTACTTCTGTCAATTTGTCAAATTCATTCTCTGTCCAGTTATTTTGCCTTTGCTGGAGAGGAGTTATGATCATTTGGAGAAGAGGCATTCTGGGTTTTAAAATTTTCAGCATTTTTGCACTGGATTTACTCATCTTTGTGGATTTATCTACTTTTGATCTTTGAGACTGATTACATTTGGATGGGGTTTCTGTGTGTTGGTGTCTTTTTTTTTGATGTTGATGTTACTGCATTTCATTCATCAGCTTTTATTCTAACATTCAGGCCCATCTTCTGAAGGTTTGCTGGAGTTTGTTGGAGTTCCATCCCAGACCCTATTTGCCTGGGTATCACCAGCAGAGGCTGTAGAAGAGCAAAGATTGCTGCCTGCTCCTTTCTCTGGAAGTTTCATCCCAGAGGGGCACCAGCCTGGCACCAACTGAAGCTCTCCTGTATACGGCATCTGTCAACCACCATTGGGAAGTCTCTCTTATTCAGGAGGCATGGGGGTCAGGGACCCCCTTGAGGAGACAGTCTATCCCTTAGCAGAGCTCAAACACTGTGCTGGGAGAACCCTCCTTGTCAGGATCTGCTGCTCTCTTCAGAGCTGGTGGGCAGGAATGTTTAAATGTACTGAAGGTGTGCCCACAGCCACACCTTACTTCATGTGCTCTGTGCCAGGGGGATGGGAATTTTATTTAAAAGCCCCTGACTAGGGCTGCTGCCTTTCTTTCAGAGACGTCATGCCCCATGAAGAGGAGTCTAGAGAGGCAGTCTGGTCATAGCTGCTTTGCCTCACTGTATTGAGTTATGTATAGTCCTTAGCATGGTCGGGAAAAGCTGCCTACTCAAGCCTCAGTAAGGTCGGACACCCCTCCCCACAATTTCGAGTGTCTTGGGTCGACTTCAGACTGCTGTGCTGGCAGTGAGAATTTCAAGTCAGCAATTCTTAGCTTGCTTTGTTCCATGGGAGTAGGACCACTGAACAAGACCACTTGGCTCCCTGGCTACAGCCCCCTTTTCAGGGAAGTGAACTGTTCTGTCTTGCTGGAGCTCCAGGAACCACTGGGGTATGAAAAAAAAAAAAATCCTACAGCTAGCTTGTTGTCTAATCAAATGGCCGTCCAGTTTTGTGATTCAAATCCAGGGTAATGGTAGTATAGCCACATGAGGAAATCTAGTCTGTAGATTGCAAAAACCATGGAAGAAGCATAGTATGTGGGCCAGATAGCACAGTCTCTCATTGCTTTCCATGGCCATGGGAGGGAGTTCCCTGACCGCTTTCATTTCCCAGGTGAGGTGACATCCCATGCTTCTGCTCACCCTCCATAAGTTGCACCCACTGTCTAACCAGTCCCAATGAGATGAACTGGATACCTCAGTTGGGAATCCAGAAATCACCTGCCTTTGGCGCTGTTCTTGTTGGGAGCTGTAGAATGGAGCTGTTCCTGTTTGGACACTTTGCCAGATCCCCACAAACTCTTAATGACTATCGATTATGTGCTAGTAACTGTGCACACTATAGTGCTCTGGATGGGCTTATATCCCAAAAGGGAAAAATCCACATGTAAAGAGATTATAGAAATTGTGTTTTGATTTATTCATTTGTCAATAAACATTTATTAAACAACTGCTATGAATTGAGCCCCTACTAGGCACCGTGTTAGGGTCTATATCGGAATAATGTGTCACGTGATTTTTTTTCTCAAAGCACTTTGGAAGACTACATGTATAGACTTCAGTTGGCTCGAGCATATAGCACAAAAATGTGACAAGAGAAGAGAAAGAAGATATAAAATATATAGTAGACAAATCATGAATGGCCCTATATACATTGATAAGGCATTTGGAATTTATCCTAGAAGATATAAAATATAAAGCAGACAAATTGTGAATGGCCCTATATACTTCAATAAGGCATTTAGACTTTATCCTAGAAGATATAAAATATATAAGACAAATCGTGAATGGCCCTATATACTTTGATGAGGCATTTTGATTTTATCCTATGAATAGAAAAGTATTGAAGGCTGCAAGCTGAGAGAGGCAAAATCAGGTGTGTGTTTTTGAAGGCTGTCTAGGGCAGTGCCATAGTTGGAGCTGTGCAGGAGGAAGGATATTCAGCAGTTCTTTCCACATCTAGAAAGTTATAATTAGTAAGTGTGGACATCTGTACAAGCTGACTGCTCTTTGCATCTTGACACATTTGTTTTTTTTTTTTTGGTTACACACACCTTGAGAATACTTGTTTGTTTCCTATAATCCAGGGAAGGCAACCTCGCTTCAAAGGTGTACTCAACATTTCTTTTGCAACTCTGCTCATAAATGCACTGCTTCCCCTATCAGACAACATGTGATATGATTATCTTATTTTCACTCATACTCTATCTAAACTAATTTGTAGCAAATCTATAGCATTTCCTGCCATAGCCCAATCAATAATGGTACTGCTGCTGCTGCTGTTGAGGATTTAACAAGGCAATCAAAAATCACAGACTTCCATTTTCTTAGCTACTCTCATTCTATATTCACCACTATTAACCCTTGGTAACCAGTTATACTGAAGCATCTTTAAGAGCTTTTCCCAATTGTTGAAAGTAAAATCTAAAGCAAGTTTCTAATCAGACAACACCTGGGCAGTGTTTTACAACCAGGTTTCATCAGTAGATTCATGTGAAATAATTAAAAACACAGATTACCAGGTGTGAGTTTCAGTAAGGCAGGGGGTGAGGGGTGAAATCAGAAATCTGTATAAATGCATATGTATACAGTGCCTTGGGTAAGGTTATCAATTAGGCTAATTTGGTAAACCCATCAAAGCTACTCTAATAAGTTTCTTATAATCAAAACAGCATTAAGCACATATATTAAGCACATATATTAAAGTAGCATTAAGCAGCATTAAGTACATATATTAAGCACATATATATTAAGCAACTTTAAGCACATATATTAAAGCAGCATTAAGCACATATATTAAGCACATACATTAAGCACATATATTTCTTTTAAATACTTTGGTGAAACTTAGGCAATCACTTTAAGTAATTGCCACCCATTTAATGTTTACTAAAACAGTTTACAACAAATTCACATGCCATTTTCTAAAAGCTTACTTTCTTTTCTTCTGTGTGTTAAACAGTATGTTAACTATTAATGAAGAATAAAGAAAAATCAGAATCTGAAGGTAACTTTAACCATTAAAAGGGCCACTGAGAAGCATGACTTATAATTAGCAAAATACAAGTGAGCTCCTTGTGGCATTAACCAGGGCCCTATGACCCATGCTTTAAAGCAAGAGCAGGTGAAGAGAAAGCAACGTGATTCCTAAAATAAAGTCACCATCTTCTTCTGTCCACTGTCAATCAGAAAAATTCTATTTTTGCAGGAAACTGAGTATTTGTGAAGTGGCAATCTACTAAATGAACTCAATGCAAAATGTATCAAAATGAAAAATAAACATTGCTAATATTCATTAAGCAATAACTTTTCTTAGTGTTTAGTCCCCATTCTAAGTTCTTTGAATTTATTTTTCTCCATTTAATAATGCTAGGTGTTATTATTATCTCAATTTATAAATAAGGAAACAGGCACAGAGAGCTAAGTAACTGCTCAAGGTCACATGGCTAATAAGTAGCAGAGACAGAAACTGAGCTCAGGAATCCTGACTTCAGAACTGATGCTCTTAGCCACCCTGCTGTACTGTCACTAGGAGAATTAGGGACTTGACCTGAGTCCCTATGAATCTCCCTGAAGAGGTTGAGGAGCTATGACAAGAAACATAGGAAGGAATGGATGTTGAAAACAAGTCAGGCTTGCAAATCAGTATTCAATTCACCACTAAGTTCCTACTATGTGTTGGGCACTGCACTCAATGCTTTGGGAAATATTACCATAAAGATGAATAAGACAGAGCCCCTCCTCATCTTCATTGCTTCTTCAATTGTCAACTGTTCCATAAAGCCTCCCCTGACTCTGGGCACTATTATGCCACTCTTCACACTGCATTATAAAGTCTTCACGTCTATCTCTTCTCCCTTAGGCTGTAAGTTCCATAGCCCATCATGGGAAGAGATGCCATGTCTTAGCTCCTTTTCTAGTGCCTAGATTCCTGGGACAGTGTGCCTGAACACATTCCTATCTCTCTTTAGATATTTCATGAATTCCTGAACAGATGAAACACAGATAGAGGACATGGAAGTGAAATAACATGCTCTGAGATTCACTGTGTGCTGGTGGTAAAGATGGGGAAAGATTTTGCATGTCTTAGCTCTACTCCAAAGTTTTGTCTAATATACCATGTGTATTATGCTAGTATCTTTTGCTAAAACTGCATGATTTAACATTTTAGCATATGTTATGAAAAAAATGGTCACATCTCATCCTTATGCTTCATCTGTCATTTAACATGCTAAACCCTTATAAGCAGGGGCCAATGTATACCTCACTTACTGTGTCAGCCCATGCTAAAGGGATATCTGCAATTGAATCTTTAAAATGGAACAGACCTCTTAAGTGGCTAAATCTGAAAATGAAGGTTTAGATACATAGTCACCTCCATTACAATGATAGTAAGAGACAGAAGTGGAACTTAAATCTAACTCAAAATCCCACATTAATAATAATTTTGCCAATTTTGTGCTCTCAAAGATTCAAATCCCAACTTCACCACCTACTAGCTATGTGACCTTCGAAAAAATTATTTAACTCCTCTGAGCTTCATTTTTGTCATCTTTGAGGTAAGTAAATGAGAACTCCTAGAAATGATATAAGGGTTAATGAGCTCACAAATGTAAAGTGTTGGTCACATTGAAGATGCTCAACAAATATATACTGATAGTCCCATCAAATAAGAGTCTGCTCAGTAATTGAGTACATGTGTTAACAATTTATTTAGATAACATAACTTCTATTAATTGCTTTGCTATAAAAACAACTACGTTGGAATTTATTTCCTCATTAAAGAGTTTCAAGTTGCCCACCAAAATAAAATTTTGTAAAACTAAGATTTCACAGAAACTATAAACAGCTATAGATTAAGACTCTTCTATGACTACTTTTACCATCTTTTTTTAATCAGAAGAGACTCTACAATATAAAGTTCAAAACCTTGCCCAAGGCTGAATCAGTCATTGAGAATCAAGGCCCAGAATTTGGTCACATGTTCTCATTTAATCATTGCTAGCTTGCTTCCACATGAAGGTATGATTCTTTTTATAATGGCAATTCTGTGATGATTAATTTTATGTGTCAACTTGACTGGGCTAAGAAATGCCCAGACAGCTGGCAAAACAATATTTCTGGGTTTGTCTGTGAAATTGTTTCTGAAAGAGATTAGCATTTGAATATGTTGTGGAACAAAATCAAATAAAAAGATGGAGGAAAGGTGAATTCAGCTTTGTGTTTAAGCTGGCGCATTCATCTTCTCCTGCTCTCAGAAACCAATGCTCCTGGTTCTTGGGCTTTCAGACTCCGACCAGGACTTTTACCATTGGCTCCCTAGTTCTCAGGCTTTTGGACTCAGAATGAATTACACCACTGTCTTTCCCCAGTCTCACTCTCACAGAGAGCATACTGTGGGACTCCACTCTGGCACCAAGCTGCTCCCTTCACACTCTCAGCTCTGTTCTGTGGCACTAACACCAACCTGGTGATCTACCTTCAGCATGGCATGAACCCCAGCACCTACCAGGTGCTGAGCAATCTCAAGATTGGAAGCAGGGCCCTGTTCCACTGGCTGCTTCCAGCACTGCTTCTCTGCACCTCAGGGGTTAGCACTGCTGCTGATGATTACTATGGGGCCTGTTATCCAGCAGGTAGCCTTTAAGACCTTGGGTACACCCTTCCTGGGCCCCCTCCAGCAGCTGCTGCCAGCCCCATTTCCCTACATGTCACTCCACTGGGCCTGCTGCTCCTCATCCAGGACTTCCTCATCTCAGGCCTGTCCTCACTGCATATGGAGCTGCTCACGAGGAGACAGCAGCTGCCCCGGCACTTTAGAATGTCTTCCTCTACACCTTTGGTGTGCTCCTGAACCTAGATCTGTATGCCGCTGTTGGCCCCGGCCCAGGCCTCTGGAGGGCTTCTCAGCATGGGCAGACCTCACGATGCTCCGCCAGGGCTAAATGGACTGCTCATGTCCGCTGTCATGAAGCACGGCAGCAGCGTCACATGCCTCCTGGTTGTGTCCTGCTGACTGGTGGTCAATGCCGTGCTCTCAGCAGTCCTGCCGCAGCTGCAGCTCACAGCCACCTTCTTCCTGGCCACACTGCTCATCATCAGCCTGGCCGTGTGCCCATACTACGGCAGCCACTAGTCCTGGCATCCTCCACCCTGACTTCAGATCCTGTAGATTGGGTGCCATCATCAGAGTCCCCTCCCAGGCCTCCCTTCCAGTTCCCTCAGCAGCCCAGTAGCAACTGCCTTGTGAGGAAAGCTGGAGAAGTGTGAGCAGTCAGGTTATTCTCTGGAGCTGGGCAGATGAAGAGGTAGACCTAGAAGACATGAACTATGAGTCTGATTAAGGACGTTCTTATTCTCCTGCCCTCTCATCAAGTTCTTTCGGACTCAATCATTAAGGTAACACCAATACCTGGACCTTAGAAATGATCCTATCTCTGTTCAGTGCCTTCTCCTTTCTCCACCTAAGGCTGCTTGCAGATCCCAGTATGAAATTAGCACACTCATGATTATCATTGCTTGGCAGTAGCCCTTATGTAAATATGCCTTTTGATGACCCAAATTAGGTATATTAGTTTGTATGTCTTCTTGGGATTAGAACAATTCATCCTCCATGAAAGCAGATGATCAAAATGGAGTGTGGGCATCAAGTGGCTTTCCTGGCCTACTTTGGTCATCCCAGAAGAGCTACTGACCCCAAGCCTGGTGCTGGCTGCTCCAGCCCAGCCACAGTGCATGACTCTCCCGTAAGGGATATTCAATCTCCCACTGTCCTGTAGAGAAGACCCAACTGCCATAGATTACATAACCATTACCGCAGTCACTCCTACAATCTCCTCCAGTTCCAGCAATGCCTAGACACATGCTCCCTGCCCTCTCAAGAGTGCTAGCTCCCCACACCTAGCCTTTGTTCTGCAAACCCCAGAGAGGGCTGGGGCTTGACTCATCTCAGGGAACGTTTGTCCTAAGCTCTGACTTAAGCCTACGCTCCTGACCTCTCTGATTGCCTGAAAGCCATCTTGAAGCCCACAGCCCACTCTAAGGCTCATAGAAGGTACCATGCTTCTTACTCTGGGTCCTGTCCAGGCCAAGCAGTCTCCCAGCTCCCAACAGCCTGGACAAGCTCTACACAGAGCAACCTGAGACTAGGTACATGTCTCTCAATCAATAGCTGACCGGGTACCTGTAGCTCAATCAATGTCTCTTCAACTATATAAGCAATGAGGAATTAATAAAGTGTTCTTAGTTGTACCGTGGTTCCCACAACCGCACACAAAAAAGAAAGTGCTATTCATTTCCTTAGCACCTGTCTCCAAATGCCCTGTTCCCTATGCCATAAACAATAGAAAGACTGGTCAGCAGCCAGTTGGCTGAAGTCATATATCCTTCACATCACTTTTCTGCCTCATGGATAGCAAAAATTAGAGTCTCTTAACTCAGCTAATTCAACAGTTCATTCAAACTCAAGATAAAACTTTTCTCTGAAAATACAAATGATGTTCACATTAAGAATACCTAGATGTGTTAGACATCCTGCTTCAGAAAAGATCTCATGAAAATAAACCTAACAGCTACACCGATAAATAAAATGTTCAAAGATTTCTCTAAAGTTGAACCCTAGAGACCATTTTCAGCAGAAGAGTTAAAGGAGTTTCCAATGGAAAGAACAAGCACATAAATTGAAGATGGAGCCAAACAATGAAATGAAACTGGCCAGAAGAATGAAAACCAAGTCCCAACTCATCACCAGAAACGCTTCTCGAAACTGGGAAGCACAGAACCTGCCCGTCCCTGAGCCTGAGCCACTCCCTCTGACACTTTCTAACCCAGAGACAGCCCAGCGTCCAACTGAGGATACACTTCCCAGGATGTGAAACTTGCCATAAGAAAACTGCATCTCTTTCCCTGTGCTGTTGACTGTGTAAGCAAAGGACTCACTTTTACCAGAAGAGCTAGATAATTTCACTGAAAAGTGTGATACACATTTGACCATATTTATGTATTTGGTAACTCATAAAACAATTTTTTAAAAATTGATAAATATTACTCTTTAATCATCAATATAAATTATAAAACACTATTAACCTTAAAGGTTGAACTCAACCCTAAAACCCTTTCGCAAGGCCATGTAGAAGCTAAGCGTTTATGTATTTCTGTTCTGTGCCTCCTCCTTTCTCCACCTAAGTCTGCTTGCAGATCCCAATATGAACTTAGCACACTCATGATTGTCACTGCTTAGCAGTAGCCCTTATATAAATATGCCTTTTGATGACCCATGCTGGATATATGAGTTTGTATGTCTTCTCTGGGATTAAGACAACTCATGGGGCATTACTACCATTTTATTATACCACCTAGAGTACATTTAAAATAATAACAATAATCAACATCTGTGTGGCAGTTTGTGGTTCACAAAATGTTTTTAAACACATGACCTCATTTGAAACTTGCAAGCCTCAACCAAGATGGGGAAATGAAAATGGAAACAGAGCCTTAGAAAGGTAATAATACTATTAGGTGACAGAAGTAGAACTTGAACCACAATCTTCTAAATTCAAATCCTATGCTCTTTATACTTTGCCGAAAACAAAAATGAATGGATTAGTGAATTTTTAAATTATACATAAGATTCACCAATGCTGCCTAGGCATGGTGGCTCAAGTCTATAATCTCAGCACTTTGGGAGGCTGAAGCAGGTAGATCACTTGAGTTCAGGAGTTCAAGACCAGCCCAGTCAACATGGTAAAAACCTGTCTTTACTAAAAATACAAAAATTAGCCAGGTGTGGTGGCACATGCCTGTAATCACAACTACTCAGGAGGTTGAGACAGAAGAATCACTTGAAGCTGTGAGGCAGAGGTCTCAATGAGCCAATATCACACCACTGCACTCTAGCCTCGGCTATAGAGCTATATTTTGTCTCAAAATAAACAAATAAATAAATTCACCAATGCATTCATTCCTTTTGCCAAAGAGTGTGTGTGTGTGTGTGTGTGTGTGTGTGTGTGTGTGTGTAAGCCAGAAAGGTAGATATAAGGATAAGTAATTATTTGCTACAGCAACAACCACATATGTGAAAACAAAGAATGGACAGTTTCTAACAATCTAAGCGTAATTTGACTTTGCGGGTTGCAGAGAAGGCATATGATGCAACATGGCAGCTCCATTGCTCAGGGGTAATAACAGCCTCAAGCAAACTCATTCCATGACGCTGGTGGTTCCCAGCACAAAGGCTGTAGCAGCATGCCACTGGGCAGGGCACAGTTAATGCAGATTCTTCTAGGACTCTGTCCCATAGTCACATCTCTAGCTGAGTTTTACAAGGACATCTTTGTCTTGGACCTCCTCCCAATACATGGGAAACCTCAGAATATCTCTTGTCACTGTGAAAAACTAAGCTTAACCACTTGATATTACTGGCTTTCAAGGGTGGCCAGCTAGTTAAACCAAGACATATTTCCAACACTTCTCAGTCCTACAAACATCATACACTTTTTAAGAACTTGTCTTATCTTTAATAGAAGGTAGAGGTTATTTTTTTCAATAATACTTTAAAATCCACATGAGAAAATGAACTAGTATCTAATGAAGAATCATTTCTTATATGCTGCCCTTTTTTTATCTGTCACATAGTCAAAAGGTAAACTGATATGTCTGTGAAATGACAGATTCACAGGACTGAGTACTTTTAACCAGACAGAATACTTTTAACTTGAAAATCTGAGAGAATAGATTTTCAAGTATGTGTAATAAGTGAAAAGTTATTTGAGATTATCAACTCAAAAATATGCCAAACACATGTAAGTTAACCACTTTTTAAAATTAAGAAAATATGAAGGAAACAGCACATATGATCAGTAGAAATCGTCAAATCATATTTCCATCTCCCCAAATACCTTTTGATTTTTAAAACATTATGATTTAGTCTACTATGTATAAAAGGACTAATGGTCTCAAAAGAAAAAAAATACACCCAACTCTGAATAAAAATAAACTTCAAGGACATAGAGTTTTGCCATTTTCCCAGATGTTCTTTTAATACAGAAGTGCTGCATGCCATTAAGTGGTACAAAGTGAATTTTTATATTAAGAGCATATTGATTATTATACATGAGATAATTCAACTTACAATTGTCTATTGCAAAACACAAGTTAGTATCTTTCTACATGTACATTTTAATGCAAGTAAATCCAAAGAGAAGAGAGTCGATGAATAACTCTTCAGTAGGCTCAGGGCAAATGGTTGAAGAGAGATTTTCACTCTTTGCTCCATTATTTATGCTCTGTATCATATACCTTTTTATTCCATATCATTTAAACTATGAAAATAAAAACACAGTCATATTTTATCTGTATATGATATTAAAAAAAGAAAAAAAACTGGTTAAAAAGAGTTGGTTCAATTCTTAGACAATTGTAGCATTGTATTCCTGGACCATTGTATTAGTCAGTAGTTGTTAAACATTAGATTTTGTCTAAGGTTATTAAACAATCAGTGAATGATACAATGTCTTAGAAATGGAGGACTGAGACTAGGCATGATAGCTCACATCTGTAATCCTAGCACTTTGGGAGGCCAAGGCTGGTGGATCACGTGAAGACAGAAGTTCAAGACCAGCCTGGCCAACACGGTGAAACCCCTGTCTCTAAAATTAGCCAGGTGTGGTGGTGCATATGCATAATTTCAGCTATGCTTGGGGCTGAGGCAGGAGGATTACTCAATCCCAGAAGATGGAGGTTACAGTGAACTGAGATCTGAGATGACACCACTGCACTCTAGCCTGGGTAACAGAGCAAGACTGCGTCTTGAAAATGAAAAGAAAGAAAGAAAGAAGAAAGAGGAAAGAAAGAAAGAGAGAGAGAGAGAGAGAGAGAGAGAGAAAGAAAGAAAGAAAGAAAGAAAAGAAAGAAGAAAGAAAGAAAGAAAGAAAGAAAGAAAGAAAGAAAGAAAGAAAGAAAGAAAGAAAGAAAGAAAGAAGGAAAGAAAATAAGTTAAGGCATGTTGAAGATTGTGAAAGTCGTGACTGACTTTATGGAAAGAAATTTGTGCTGGAAATATCATATGAGTTTTGTTTTAAAGGTCTAATCAAGTTTTAAAAATGTTAATTGTAAAAGAAATTCTGTGTGTAAACATATAGCTAAAGTTAAAGAAGTATTGTTCAGTTTTTCTGTAAGCTGGACATTAAAATAAAAGCACAAGTTTTTCTTAAAGTACTAACTTGCTTTTTTACAAAGATTATAAAAGGTATCTGCCACACTATATTGAGCCCATCTTCTAAATCAGGGTTTTTTCTGCCCTGTTACTTAAACAAACACCCCCTTTCTCAGCTTCTAAGAGTACAACTACTTTGCTAAGAGGAATAGATTTACCCCTAGTGGGGCCCCACAATAATGGCACACATTAGACTAAAGTGCCAGATAACTCTACCTATGACTCCACTAACCTTCCACTATGTGTAAATTATAAAAGTTCTAACCCTTACTGTGTACCTGCCCAAAACAAGTATGGCTACATCATGGTAAAGGAGATACCTTAAGATTCTTAGCTGCAGGTAGCCTCAAACCAGGCAATGTAATCCATACTGGTTTCCCAAGCATTCCTTCATGTGCTAAAGCACAAAGCCAGGAAAATAATGGATCCCACTGTAGCTGAGAGGTCTGTCGTGGGAAACAAGCCCATAGACTACAGTTAGGCAATTATAACATTTTAGACTGGAGCCCCCATGGCGGATTGCAGGGCAGCCTTATAATGTCTTCATCTACTATAGCATTAACACAGTTTCATAACCACATCTTGTTCCGCCATAATTTGGGCTGATAGGAGGATGGGATATCCCAAACCCTGAGTAAAATCCATGCCACCCCAAGGCACCTTGTGGTGCTTGAGACATCTTAGTACCTTCCTTAACACCTGGCATGGGACATATCATAATTCCAGTTGCAACTCTACTATAACCTTTATTCATAATCACACTGATCAGTGCCTGATTTGCACTACCCATCCATATGTTTTCCTTATAGGAATTAACATTTCCATTACACCCCAAAACTTCACATTTGTGATCCAGGTGCAGAGACAGGCTTGCCTCATGTATCGCTAATCACAACATATCTAATTTAAAAGTTATTAGTGTCATGGTATTAAGGAGACAATCTGAGGCATTTCTACAGCTCAATTTAACATGCTATTGGCAAGGCTCCTCTGCCATCCTCACCTTAGAACATGCTTTGTTTCGGGTCATAAACAGAATATTCATAGTTGCACTCATAGCCTTTACAGTCTCAGCCATAGTCACCCTAGCAACTGCCAGTGTTGCAGTGGCATCTATTACTGAGTCAGTACAAACAGCTGCTTTCATATAATCTGGCCAAAAATGTGTCTAATGAACTTCTCTTACAGCAAGGTATGTATCTAAAAGTTTTTGAACATCTGCAAGCCCTCAAGGTTGCTGTGGAATGTGTGGGGGAGTGACAGGATGCACTGGCATTCCAATAGCAATTAATCTGTGACTGGAAACATAAACATACTTGTGTCACTTCTCTACCATGGAATCAATCAATACTTAAGATGAGATGAAATAACACCTCTGGGGAACTTTTCATGACAATTCAACTGCAGATGTAAAGCAACTTAAAACTAAAATTTTAAA
The DNA here is from genome assembly GCA_004027715.1 of Plecturocebus donacophilus. NCBI lineage: Eukaryota > Metazoa > Chordata > Mammalia > Primates > Pitheciidae > Plecturocebus > Plecturocebus donacophilus. Next base: position 37,719 of record PVKP010009930.1, on the reverse strand, counting down.
ATCCCTTCATGCTATACATCTACACACCCAACAAACAGCCATATGGAAAGGTGTGCAAATCATCTTTCCTGATTAGACCCCATTCCTGGGAGTTGAGACTTGAATTGAAAAGAATGTTTCTTACTGTACTCATAATTGTCTTATGTTATTTGTTAATTCTAGATGCAAAGCCAGAATAAGAGCAATGACTGCCTCACCTGACAGACCCATGGCTGAGTGCATTTGTGCCCATCAGTCAACAGAGCCTGATAGTAAAAACATAAAAGGGATATATGTTGGGATTCAATCAGGATGGTGGTAGAAATATTAAAGGAAAGTTAAAGAATATAGTCACAAAGGCTTTTGGAATGCCTAAGGAACTTCTATTACTTGGCTGAAATCAGCTTTGTCCCTTTAATAAGATAATTAAGATAAACTCCCCACATTCCTTTGTTGCTACTCTAACTAGCTTGTTTACTCATGTAACCTTTGAGCCAGATGGCCCTCTGGGGTGGTAGGGAAGGTTGACCAGGGAGATTATCCTTTAATGATGTTTGCTCTGGGCATCTGTACCTGATCTTTAATCTTTCAAAGGACTACTCTCTTAACTGCATTAATTATCCACATGCATGTTTACTCAAAGCCTTGCTGTTAAATCTATACTGAATAAATATGAGGAAGGAGAACTAGTGGGTGTTGTGTAGCTGCGATTTTGCTCTTTGGGAAGCACATGACCCTCTATTTCGCTTGTTCACTGTGCTCTGTGTTTGAGTATATTCAGTCATCTGTTGTGGAATCAGGGTCTGCAGGACAGACCTCCCACAGGTGGTTACCCCAACATAACCAATGTTACATATTAGTAGTGCCAAAGTTTTAAAGAAACCTCATCACTCAGTTCCTTCAGAAGGAGCAATTTGCTACAAAATAAATTTCCTCTATTATTAACGCATAGTCATGCAATGTGCCTGTGTGTGTATTTGACTATGTATAATAAGAATTAAAATAGCATCTTTACACACTAATGGGGAGAGATTCTGTTAAAAAACATGGGAACCAGACTCTTCAGTAAAATATTTAAATCGCTAATATGGATTATTAAGAAGACTACTGCTATTTGTTTGTTTATCCTTAATTTTATATATTATAGTTCTGCTAAATAACTTGTGTGCATTCTAGGCAGCTTTTCTGAACAATTATCTTAGTTTAGTCATGACAATTTATTTCCCTGACTATGAGCATAAAGTAAAAGTTACTTGTCATTGTGAAGATATTATGTATTTCTCTCAACTATATAATCCAACATAAAACATTTTTTTAATGTTATGATTGGACATTTTCAGAGTCTTTGGTAAAATTCCCGTTTAGATCTTTTAAAGATTTTTTGATTAGGTTGACTTCTTAACATTTAGCTGTAAGCATTCTTTATAAATTTCTTATACAAGTCACTTATCAGGTAAGTAACTTGCAAATATATACTCCAAACTCTTGTTTCTCTTTTGATTTTATTGATAGTGCTCTTTGATGTACAAAGATTTTAATTTTGATTAAATCAAATTTATCATTATTATTTTGGTTGCTTTTCCTGCTGATCATTTATCATCAGGACTCTGGGTGTGACACTAGGCTCCAAAGTGTATAGAGGGAGTAAAAGAGAGAGAGGGAGAGGGAGAAAGACAGAGAGAGGGAAAAAAAGATATAAGTAAAAGACAAGGACAGACAGACAGACAAACAGAGACAGAGAGACAGAGATAATGTATTGCCTTTTCTAACAGTTTTCAAAATTATGTTGTCACTTTCTTTATACTTACTTTTCAGAGAAAGCCACTAGCCTTGCCACATTTCAAAGGGAGGGACCAAGGTTTGATAAGAATATGAAAGTATTTGCAGTGATGTCTCAAAATTCCACGAGTATAAACTTTGAGTTGGTCAACAGAAATCTCTAAGCAACTATGAAATTCATGACATATGGACGTTAAAAACACAATAAAATCCTATGAATTGTGTAAATTTATATTTTTACAAGTACTGCAATATGTATTAAGCATTTTTAAATATTACTCATAGATTTTTATATATGAAATAGGTGTCCTAAAAACTACCCTCAGATAAACTACGTAGTATACTAAGGTGATCATAAGTGACTTTCTCCCTCCTCTACTACAGAAACATACACCAGCAACAGAAAAAATGGCATTGGACAACATATAAAAGCTAGTATAAAATGAAGGATAGAAGTCCACGAGTTGTTAAAATTGGAAGGAATTCTGTAAATAGTCACTTGTAAGAACTATGAAAAAGTGATGTTTGGGAGGAAACCAAATGAGACATAGTACCTAGAAGTAAGGAACAAAATTTTACTCTATGGAGTGCAGTGACTTTTGTGGAAAAAATAAATAATAAAATGTGTGTGGAACTAGAGATATCCCTAGACTGCAACAGAGACAATTTTAAATATAGTGAAGAAGTGCTCTTACAATGCGTTGGGAGTATGAATAGACTGGTGATAGGTGAAGGGTACACATGGGACCAGCACAAGAATATGAGGGATGTTGCAGAAATCAACACCTGTTGAAAATTTCCTCAAGAAAACCACATAAGGAAATAGCCAGTTATACACAGGGGAAGATTTTCACCCTAGGATTTTAGATAGAGGAAACAATCAGAATGGGACTTTAATTATATATATATATATATATATATATATATATATATTTTTTTTTTTTTTTTAAGACAAGATGTTGCTCTGTAGTCCAGGGCGAGTGCAGTGATATAATCAGGGATCACTGCAGCCTAAACCTACCAAGCTCAAGTGATTCTCTCACTGTTTCCAGACTGGAGTGAGTGGTGTGATCACAGCTCGCTGCAGCCTCAACCTCACAAACTCTGACTCTCTCACCTCAGCTCCCCAAGTGGCTGGAACCAGAGTTGCATGCCACCAGACCCAACTGGTATTTTAATTTTTTTTGTAGTGATGAACTCTCATTATGTTGTCCAGGCTGATCTCAAACTCCTGAGCTCAAACAATCCTTCCATTTCAACATCCCAAAGTGTTGGGATTACAGATGTGAACCACCATGCCTGAACAAAATGAGATTTTTAAATAGGCATGATTAAAACATTCAGAAATGTAAGAGTCACTAATATAAAACAAGAATGGGATAAGGTGAGAAGGATGAATACAAACATAATTAGATATTTTTGAAATCAGAAAAGGGCTCCCTAATTATATGAAATGTTTGTTGATTACATGAAATAAAATGAAACCAAATGCTTGACTGATAGAGCCCTCAGGAGAAATCAGCAATGCCCTAGAAATTGGAGTAAACTGATTAAAACCTAAGAGTGTTGCTTGTTAATGCCTTACATTAAAAATTTCCTGATTACCTGTTTTTCTTCCAAAGCCCTCTTGTTTTTGCTTGTTTTCTTGGGCTTAACAACCAGTTACATGCTTTGTTAAAGCATTTATGACCTGACTCAGTGTATTTGTTTCATTTTTTATTTCATTCTGTTCTACCTCTTGTAAACTGCATGTCCTCATTATGACTGATCAATTCAAACAGCAATGTTCACTTTATCTGACTAAGGATTATGCATTAAATTTCACTCGTTTACCTTACCTTTATTAATCTTTTTTTTTTTTTCGCAATCACTCTGAGCCACTGTCATAATGAGTCAGGATTCTAGATCTTTATGACGACAAATTCATCCTTAAAAAAGTCTCTATACCAAAGAAGAATCAAAAGAAAAACATCACTTGAAAAAATGAGTGCAGTAGATAAACAAAATTCTCACTGGATCATAAACCAAAATAGTGATTAATCCGACTAATCATTAGGAACTTACAATGAAATCAATGATACATATTGATGTGGTTTGAATTGGTGAAAGTTAATATCCATCATAAGAAAAGCACCAAATAACTGGCTACGCCAGTGTTGGTTTGTTGGGAGTATGAGTAGACTGGTGATAGGTGAGGGGAACACTTGGGCCCAGCACAAGACTCCCTCTATCTAAGTACAAGCTACATATTACTGAAATTAAAAATCTATTCTGCTGGTATCTCATTTCTTATTATACATTTGGACATTAGGGAAGCGACCACCAGTGGGGTGGTGAACCCAGTGGCTCAACTCTAAGTTCATTTTTCTCAGAACCTCTACATGCCCCACTTGCAAAAACGTTATTTTCAAAAGAAAGCCATGCCTCCTATTCATCTGAATTTTACCAAAATTCACTGTCTGAAGGAACAATGACTTTTAAAATAATAACAAATGAGAAATTTGAAATGTTATGCTTTACAAGTTTTCAATTTTTGTTCCTTGGGTGCAAATACAGTTTTATGATACTGAATCAGGATCCTGTAAACATTCATCCTTTGCCAGCTAGTTGAATGCTAAGCTTCATCAATAGAAAACACTGAAGTGATTGTCAAGTGGTAGATGCAGGAAGACATATCCCATATTCTAAGACCCTACTGTTTACTGTTATTCAGTAATTTTTGTGATTATTAAAAATTTAAGAGTAACATTCATACATATTCTTAAGGGTTTTAAGAATATGTATGAATGTTATTTAGGAATGTTAAAGAATATATTTAAGAATATTAAAGAATATATTTAAAGAATATTCGAAGGAAATTTCTAATTAGCACATTTGCTTTATCTTTTAAGAAACGTTGCATTCCACACAGATACTAGTTGTGAAAACTTCTGCATAAACCACTTTTCCTTGACATAGATAAAGAGGCATATGTTACTTTCATGATTATTTCACAATTATTACATTTTTGTCTTCAACTTCTGTGGTGCTTGCATGTTCCAGTCTTCAAGCAGCATATTCAAAATTTTATAGAAAAAGATCATCACAATGATGAAGAATGCTATTTTCAATTCAGTCATTCCATGTGAGTACTTTGAGTATCTGTGTTTAAATTTTGCTAACTGCCAAGATATTTAAAAGCTTGTAGAATCAGTCTCAAAGAAACAGACACATGTACAATATTGGAACTTTTGGAAATTAACATGTTATGTGCTTTTATGGGTCTCTAGCAAGTAAACCTTCATGTTTACATACTTTCCTAACTATATGTGTACATAGTGCTTTATGTGAAAAGACTTCTCAAAATTACCACAAATGAAATTATTCTTTGATAGCTCATCAATAGACATAGAATTTTATATCCAGATTTATGGTCTAAGAATTGCAAAGAAGATCTATTTTGGTAAGGCCCTTGATGCATTTTCAGAAGTTGTTTCATTAAGAAAATAAAAGTAGACTGAAATTTAGGTTGTGTAGTACATGTTGAACTTCATTATTTCCCCAGACTAATCTTTATTTATAAGGTTTCCCATGTTTTATAAAGAAGACATTACCATAAAGAGCACTAATGCATTACACTTTTTTCTTTAACTTTCCTATTTTTTTAATGACATGAGTATATGTTCAAAGTTTAATAAAGGAAAATATTTCGTGTATATTTCTTTTCTAGACATAATAATTCATTTTATTATCTATTATTACCAAAATATTTTTTCATAGAGAAGAGTGCTATAAAAATGTATTTCATTTGTCAGAAATAATCACTACACCTCTCTCATTAAACTGTTTTAGACATATCTCCTGTCAGAACTGCTCTTAAGTTGGTTCCCTTTTTGTCTGTTACTTGCTTTTCAAACCTTGTTCTGAGTCCAAAAGCTGTAATGAGGAATATTCAAATGCAGGTAATGGAGAGCTTTTGCCATTTAGTGCGTTTTCTCCAGTATAGACATTAAAAATTGTTGCACAGAATATTTGGCTTTTCATTCCACCTACAATTTATTTGTCCTTATGAGGGCAGAATAGGTAAAATAATTATATACATTTCTGGTTTGTATATCCTCAGTATTTCAGGTATTAAAGTAGTTGGAAATATCATACCCGACAAAGTAAGGGCAAGAAATGTGAGATCTTATTGCGGGAGAGAAATCATGTAACATAATTTAGAGAGACTGGACTAAACTTGCTGGACCATATCTATAATTCCTATCTAAAGAGAACTAGCCTTTTCTTTTATTTTGTGGATTACTACCCAATTACAAAGAGTCATTACTAAAGCAAAAATAGTAAGTCAAGCATATTCAGGGCCTCATGTGCAAAACATCTTTAGTCTTTCTAACCAAAGACTTTACCACATTGCATAGTTTCAGTTAGGAAGCCAGTTATGACCATCTAGAGTTTTTAAACAAAAAAAAACTTTTCATGAGAAAATATTTGGTATTTCGTGAAGGATATGAATTGGAAACTGCCATGTAACACAAAAGACTTGCCTAAACATCATGCTAGGAAACTTGGTCAAGTTTAGTCCAGGTTGTTTGTGCACTATGTCATGGATTTGTCCTGGAAGTTGACCCTAGCTTTCATACTGAAGCTTTGCTCAATAAAATGTGATACTGCCAAATTGCAAAATTACACTGTTTAACACACCTTGTCCAATAATTATCAATAATTTTTCACTGAATTTTTATGTAATTTTCTATTTCCATAAAGCCCACCACTCTTTTTTTGGTTTCCTCATTTTTATGTTCTCATATTCCCTTTTTATTTCTAAACAGATTTTCTTGAAAAGTCTCAGTTACCTTTGTCTTAGTTGAAGTTGAGCTCAGTTCATACTGCAGTCTCTACCTCCTATTTCAGTAGTCAAGATAAAATTGGTCTTACAGTTTTTAACAAGGATCTTGCTCTGTTTTGTTGTTGTTGTTGTTGTTGTTGTTGTTGCTGACAGGGACACATATTTTCCATGTGATTGCATTTGCTTATATAGAAGAGGTTTCCTTACCTGTGTAACAAACATGCATATCCTTCACATGTACTTCTCAACTTAAAATTTGAAATAAAAGAATAAAAATATAATATATAAACATATAATAAATATATATAAATTTATTATATAATATATAAATACATAAAATATAAATATATAATATATAAATATATATAAAATATACAAATATGTAAAATATATGTATCAAACAAGAAGATTTCAAAAAATGCACAGAAGAAACAGTCTTTCTGACCTTCTCAAGTAAACAGACTGATTTTCAAGTGAATCTCATTTTTTTAAAATAGGCATAATTAAGCATTAAAATTGAATTATTACAGGTTTTCTGAAATTAAGATTGTACACTACTTAATGTTTAGCTAAGAGTAAAAATTTTGAACAAATCAAGAGGCACAGGTCTTATAAAATGTAGCCAAGAATTTAGTACATATCTTGATGCATAGTGGTGGCATTAATTGGCATGATCTTCTGTATCATGCCTTCCTGCCTTAGATGTCAAACAGTGCTGCACTCTATTCCTTCTTTCTTGTCTTCATGAACTTTTGATAATCGAGCAACATATTATGACAAATCGAGTAACAATGCCACACAAGCCATACTCAGAGAGCAGTACTGGCATGAGGTGAGTTTGTGGGAAGATGGCAGCAGGTACTTGTCTCCATGGTGGTGCATGAGAAGCTCAATCCAGAAGAATTTTTGGTCATTAGAGACTTATCTTAATGAATGATTGATAACCACATAACTTTCTCTTTATAACTAAAATAACATAAAATAGACACCAACTTATATAATGAACCAGAAAATATAAATATGTAAAATTTTTGTGTAGATGCTAAAAATGAGTGCCACATAAAAGTGAATAAAAAATAAAATATTTTATTTCATGGTGGTTATATTGATTTCAGTTTATGGGCTAGAATTTACTGGATACATAAGATTTCAAGACATGATGAGATAATTTAAGAATAAACATGTATTTCTAGCATAGAAATTCATATCAGATAACTCTAAAGGGTTAAAAAAATATTTGAGAGTACAGAGGTTAAATTATCCAGTACAATTATTAATGGACTTGGTGTACAAGTTTTAAAATAATATCAAAGTCTAGAGATAGGAGACAAATCTGAGAAAGTCAGGTTCACGTCAGGGCAAAGCGTCTAAGAAGTTCACACTGAACAAGAGTTAGTATGAACATTATATCAGTGGATTCATAGCTAAAATTATGAAAGCAGATGGCCTTAGTTTGAATACTAGCCTGATATCTACTGGTCTTTTTTTTTTTTTAAATGTATCTGTTATGAGTTTTTATTGTTAAATTGAATGAATAAGAATCTTATCTTTCTTGCCTGATTAGTGTGTGTAGTAATGTAATGATTCTTAGAATACCTGGTAGAATTATTCTCATACAGTGATTGTCAATAAATATTTACTTTTTTTACTGGTTTTTCTAGTACTGTGACTTTAGAATCTAAGTGACATTCAATATTTTACTTTGAGGCATTGTAGTTTCATTTGTTTCTAGTGTTGAAATAATTACGGACTAATAACAAAAGAAAAAGGGTGCATATAAGTATCTTTCTTACCAAATTGAAACCAAAATTGCTAAAGCATGGCACGTAGGAACAGCAATGGAAATAACTTTTCTCCTTGTTATTTAAAAAAACAGTGGGAGGACTGTGTTTTTCAGAAGAGGGCACTAATTCTGATATATATTTTCGTACAATTGGAAAGACAACAAGGAAGTTACATGATATAAAGAACCAGGCCAAGGGCTGTGGCTCCCGCCTGTAATCCCAGCACTTTGAGAGGCCAAGGCAGGTAGATCATGAGGTCAGAAGATTGAGACTATCCTGGCCAACATGGTGAAACCCAACTCTACTAAAAATAGAAAAATTATCTGGCCATGATGGCTTGTGTCTGTAATCCCAGCTACCAGGAGAGCAAGGCAGGAGAATTGCATAAAACAGAGAGTCAGAGTTTGCAGTGAGCCAAGAATGCACGATTACACTCCAGCCTGGCAAAAGGCAGACACCCATCTCAAACAACAGCAACCATAGCAACAACAACAAAACAGAGTTATGGACCAATGGAACAGAGCAGAGGCGTCAGAAATAACACCACACATCTACACCCATCTGATCTTTGACAAACCTGACAAAAACAAGCAATGGGGAAAGGATTCCCTATTAATAAATTGTGTTGGGAAAACTGGCTAGCCATATACGGAAAGCTGAAACTGAATCCCTTCCTTACATCTTGTACAAAAATTAAATCAAAATGGATTAAAGATTAAAATGTAAGATCTAAAACCATAAAAACCCTAGAAGAAAACCTAGGCAATACCATTCAGGACATAGGCACAGACCAGGACTTCAGGATTAAAACACCAAAAGCAATGACAGCAAAACCCAAAATAGACAAATGGAATTTAATTAAACTTAAGAGCTTCTGCACAGCAAAAGAAACTATCATTAGGGTGAACTGGCAACTTACAGAACGGGAGAAAATTTTTGTAATCTACCTATCTGACAAAGGGCTAATATCCAAAATCTACGGAGAACTTAAACAAATTCACAAGAAAAAAACAAGCAACTCCATCAAAAAGTGGACAAAGAATATGAACAGACACTTCTCAGAAGAAGACATTTATGCAGCCCACAAACATGAAAAAAAGCTCATCATCACTGATTAGAGAAATGCAAATCAAAACCACAATGAGATACCATCTCAGGCCAGTTAGAATGGCGATCATTAAAAAGCCAGGAGACAACATGCTGGAGAAGATGTGGAGACATAGGACACATACTTTTGGTGGGAGTGTAAATTAGTTCAACCATTGTGGAAGACAGTGTGGCAATTAATCAAGGATCTAGAACTAGAAATACCGTTTGATCCAGCAACCTCATTACTGGGCATATACTTGAAATATTATAAATCATTCTGTTATAAAGACACATGCACATGTATGTTTATTGTGGCACTGTTCACAGTATCAAAGACTTGGAACCAACCCAAATGTCCATCAGTGATAAACTGGGTAAAGAAAATGTGTCACATTTACAGCATGGAATACTATGCAGCTATAAAAGGTATGAGTTTGTACACTTTGCAGGGACATGGATGAAGCTGGAAACCATCAGTCTCAGGAAACTAACGCAAGAACAGAAACTCAAACACTGCATGTTCTCACTCATAAGTAGGTGTCAAACAATGAGAATACATGGACACAGGAGGGGAACATCACACACTGGAACCTGTTGGGGAGTAGGGGCTTATGGGTGGGATTGCATTAGGAGAAATGCCTAATGTAGATGTCAGGGTGATGGGAGAAAATTTTTGTAATCTACCTATCTGACAAAGGGCTAATATCCAAAATCTACGGAGAACTTAAACAAATTCACAAGAAAAAAACAAACCATAAGCAAACCACCATGGCATGGGTATATCTATTTAACAAATCTGCACATTCTGTACATTTACACCAGAACTTAAAGTATCATGAAAAATATAATAAATAAATAAATAAAAATAAAGAACCAATAGAAAACATGCCATGTCATACACATTTATGTATCAACTAATTAGAAATTATATTTTTCAGTACCAGCATTACGTTTATTAAAAATTATTGATATTACCAATATAATAATAGCATAATTTAAATTAATGTATGTACTGAATATATCAACTACATATTTCTGGTTTCAAAAATTTTTGCTGTTAAACAGAAATATTCCAACTTACCTATTTCAGGTCAAGTATATTTTGATTTTATAATTCTTCTAAATAAGCTAGCAACCACCACCGTAAGAACAAAGAAATGGCTGCATTTATACTAGTATCTACTCTTTTCAATAATTTTGAAAAGGCAAATTTGGAAGCTTTAGTAGTTTATAATTTATTAATGATGGCATTAAAATTTTAGCATAAATATTTTGAAAACAAATATAATGGGAATTAGAGATTGATTAGGTTGTGCTGATTACTGAAAATAAATAGTTTTAGAAAAGTTTCAAAAACACAAAAAAATAACTAATGTGAGATCATGACCATGTTTATTAGTATCATTATGGTAAACTTTTTAATATGTATTTGCAGTCTATAATATCACTTTGTATACCTTCAATATACATTAAAAATTAAAAAATGAATATCTGCTGAGCTCTCATGCTGAAAGGCCACATAAGTGTGCTGAAAATTAGTCAGTATTGTAATAATATTTATGGTTCTCTGCTTCAACTTTGTTCTCAATCTTCTTTATAAACCTTCTGTTACCATCTTTAGCTGTTTCTTTTATTTTACTTTTAGCTATCTTAGAACTTATGCATGATTCTAAAACCTCTGTCAAATGTTTTTCACTAAAACAACAACAACAAAAAATATTGTGATACAATGGTGTATTGATCATGGCCTTTAAGCATTACAAAACATATATGTACTCAGCATTGCGCTCATGTTCAGAGTCACTGCTGCTCTCTGGACTTTCATGTGAGGAATTAATACATGCTATGTGGCTAAAAAATTTCCATTCATATAGGATCATTAGTGACTGCCTTTAATGCATTGAGCAAATCTGTAATTTAAATTGTTTTGAGTCCAATCTAACAGCTTCCTCCTTAGCCTTCATGTAAGTAAAATTATCAAGTTGATCTGCAAATAAAGGAAGGCCCCCCATAGGCATTCCATGGTAGATTCTCTCATAAATTCCACTGGCTCTATCATGAGTTACGGAAGCTTTGGTTTGGGGATGACCTAAGATTTTTTGAAAAATTATGCATTATAAGTCTTAGAAATAAAATGAGCAATGCACAATATGAGGCAATGAAATGGTCAGTGTTCTCTAGATAACAAATTACTGTAATAGTAAAACTGCATTGAAATCACTTTCAGATCACTGAGGGAGAAGCATCAAGTCCTCTGGGGCAATAAGTGAAAGCTACATATTAAGAAGGGGTACCTGACTTGAGACTTGAAGAATTAATACAAGATTGTCATGTGGACAAATAGCACACACTGTGAATAAAAATAATTTCATATCACCCACTTCCCATCAGCACCCTCCCCAAAAAAGCAGGATGCATGCCAGAACGTGTTCTCTTAGAGAAATGGTGAAGTCACTGAGTATGATAGGGCACAGTATCCAGGGCAGCAGGGGGTGGGGTGGTGGTGGTACTTGAATAGAGGAAGGACAGGTCACACTCCATCATAAAATGTGTTACCAGCATTCCATGAGAAAGACTGGGATTTATTCCCACAGAATATGCAGCAGCTGATAATGAAAGAAGAGCTGTCATTTTTCAGTTGCATTTGCAGTATCTATACATTAGGAGAGCTTTAATCTTTCAAAGAACTACTGTCTTAACCATGTTAATTATCCACACATGTGTATTTGAAGCCCTGTTGTTAAATCTATACTGAACAATGTGAGAAAGGAGAACTAGTGGGGATTGTGTAGCTGCGAATTCGCTCCTTGGGAAGCACATGACCCTCTAGTCTGCTTGTTCACTGTACTGTGTTTGAGTATTTATTCATCTGTTGTAGAATCAAGGTTTGCAGGACAGACCCCTGCAGGTGGTGACCCCAACGTGATCAACGTCACATATTAGTAGTGCCAACGTTTTAAAGGAACCTCATTACTCAGTTCTTCAGAAGGAACTATGTAGTACAAAATAAATTTCCTCTATTATTAATGCATAGTCATGCAAGTGTGCCTGCGTGTGTATTTGACTGAGTATATATAATAAGAATTAAAATAGCAACTTTACACACTAATGAGGAGAGACACTGTTAAAAAAATATGTGAACCAGACTCTTCATTAAAATATTTTAGTCACTATATAGATTCTTAAGATGACTATTTGTTTATTTATCTTTAATTTTATATTGTTATAGTTCTGCTAAATAACTTGTGTGCATTCTAGGCAGCTTTTCTGAACAAGTATCTTAGTTTAGCCATGACAATTGATTTCCATGACTATGATCACAAAGGAAAAGATACTTGTCATTGGGAAGACATTATATATTTCTCACAACTATATAATCCAACATAAAACATTTTTTTTATGTTCTTAGTGGACATTTACATATTCTTTGGTAAAATTTCTGTTTAGACCTTTTAAACATTTTTTGATTAGGTTGTCTTTTTAACATTGAGCTGTAAGCATTCTTTAGGTATTTTTTATACAGGTCACTTATCAGATATGTAACTTGCAAATATATATTCCAAACTCTGGTTTCTCTTTTGACTTTATTTATGGTGTTTTTTGATGTGCAAAGATTTTAATTTTTAAAAATCCAATTTATCAATATTATTTTGGTGCTTCTGCTGCTGTGTCATATCTAAAAACCTTGCCAGATTCAAGGTTACAATGTTATACCCATATTCTTCCTAAGAGTTTTGTAGTTCTAGATATTATATTTCAGTTTTTGATCTATTTTGAGCTTCTTTTCATATATAGTTTGAGGACAGGGGTTCAATTTTGTTCATTTGTATATGGATAGTTTACCTACTGGGATTTGTTAAAGAGATTCTTCTTTCTCCAATGTACAGCTTTAACATTCCTGTCAAAAATTAGTTGACCCTATGTTTGGCTGTATTTCTGGATTCTTTATTCTTCAGTCCAGTTATTTTAGCACTGATTGCTATTTTCTTTTTTCCTGCTAGCTTTGGATTTTCTCTTTTACAGTTGTAAATTTTCCCCTTAATGACTCTTTTCTCATAACTTTTTGTATCTTTTTTCGTTTTCTGTGTTCTTCAACTTTAAGTAAAGGATATTTTTAAATTTCATCTTTAATATATAAAAATACATTATTATTAATGTATTTGTTAGTTACTCAATTTTATTATTAATTCATTTTTAAATATTTGTATCTCATGCAAATCTTTATTTTCTCTTCTGTTGTGTGCTTTTCTATTGTATTTATTACACACAAATGTGTATATTACATTTCCAAACCAAAATAACATTGTTATTATTATTATATTATATAATGTTATGTCTTTTCTGAAGTGAAAAAAAATTAAGAGCAAATATATACCTATATCATTGGATATATAGGTTTTTTTTTTACCATTTTTTTATTCTTATAAATTCAAGTTATCATTTGGTATTATTTCTTGCTCCAATTCAGTTTTGCATCCATATACCACCTTAGTGCTATTATTGACTAATGTATTACATATGTATATGTTAAAGACCCAACAATATAACTATATATATGCTTTACATACTTTTTAAATTTGTTGAGGAAGTTGAATAAATATGGATTATACAATTTGTTAATTTCCATAATTATTTTTTTCAGGTACTCTTTTTTTTATGTGGATTAGAATTTTTTTCTGTGTTTATTACTTTCAGCGTGGAAAATTTCTTTGGAAATTTTTTAAGGAAGACAGATTACTTAGCAATAAGTCTTATTTTATGTTTGTTTAGGAATTATTTTATTTCCCCTTTACTTTTTAAAGATGATTTTGTAGAATATAGGATTTTTGTTGACATTTTTTTCTTTTCATGCAATCATCTTAGTGGCAGCATTGTTTCTGATAAGTACTCAGCTATTAATGTTATTTCCCTTGTATATAACGACTTGTTTTTCTCTTTGCACTTTATGATTTTCTTCCTTTAGCTTTCAGCCAATTATTATTGTTGTGTCTGTGTTTGGATCTTTTTGTATTTTTCCTAAACTAAGAATATATTGAACCTCTGAAATGTGTAAATTAGTGGCATTTTAAATCATTTATGGAAAGTTTGGGATATTATTTTGAAAATTTTCCACTTAATCTTTGTCTCTCTCTTTGTCATCTGCTACTCCTACTTTGCGTATGTTCCTGTGCTTAAGTGTATCTCAAAAGTCTATAAGGTTCTGTTTGATTTTTTTCTTTTTTTTTCCCTCTGTTCTTTGGATTATATCGTGTCTATTGATCTATCTTCAAGTTTGTTGGCCCTTGCTTCTTCTGCTTCCAATACAAAGCAGAATCCTGCTTGTGCATTTGTTATTTGTTATTATAATTTTCATTTTGGTATGTTCACTTGGTTCTTTTCAAAAAATATAACTTCTATTTATTTCTATGTATTCTCTATTGGATGTGACATTATTATTATACCTTCCTTTTCAGCTTTAGATGTGGCTCCCTTTAAGTCTTTCAAAATATTTATAATATCTAAATTAAAGTTTCATTTGTTAATTCTACAACTCATCACTTTCATAACACTTTTTTGCCCATTTTTCCCCATGAGGCAATCTGAGTTTCCTATTTCTTTATAGATCATTTAAAATTCGTTACACCTTCCTTATTTTAGATAATATGTTATAGTTACTCTGAGAATTAAATGCACGCCTTTTTAAAATTGCAATTGTTAATTGTTCAGTGAGTAGATGAATTATTTAATAACTCTGTAGTGTCATTTCCTTGATATTTCTACACAGAAGGTACATCCTGGGGCATTTTCACAGGCCTATAATAATAGTGGATTTAGTAGAAGCCCTCTTTGACTCCTTTCTGTTTGTTTGCTTATTCATTTGTTTTTCATACCCAGTCTAGCTATTAGCCTTCATAAATTGTGGTTGATTCATCCTTTGCTTTTGGTAGTAACCCGGGGTCAAATATTACTTCACAATCTGATAAAATATCATTCAGTCAAATTAGCATTGATAGCTTTTGAGACATTTCAGATTGGTTTGGAAACAAGAAAGGCTCTACTTTACTGTCCTTCTCTTTGTTATTTGTTTTGTTTTGTTATTAGCTTGCTCATGATCTTGTATCTCTCATGAAATTATCACCTTCTTTTAAACTGTCTACTATTAAACACTTCATATTTTGAGAACACATTTAGGCTTGAACTTCCTACATATTCTTGCAAATAAAGTAAATTACTCTCATGAGAGCTTTAGAGCTCTTAGTTTAATGGCCTGACACTTTCTTTGGGTGAAATGTATCAACCTTGGCTCCAGAGCTTGGGGCAGAGGCGGTGGCACACTTTGCACCACTAAGGGTAAGATGCTAGCATCTTTTTTAGTTTGCTTCTTTTCTCAGGGAACCTCCATCCTATGAATGAATAATAGTGACTACTTGGTACTCAGAGTTCTTAGGGTACTGTGCCTGGGTAAAAGCTCTGTGCTATGACAGTGGCTAGAAGAAAGAAGAGACACATTTTTGGCCTCTCTTGCCTGGAATTTAGCCTCTGTAACATATAGGTGAGGTGTGTGCATGCAAAACTCAGGAGGCTTTTCCCTCTAAAAAAACAATATAGCTCTCCTGTAGAAGTTTCATGGAAGTAGAGTTTAATGCTGTTGTCCACACCTACCTGCAGTAAAATTTCTGTCACACTGACTAGAAAACAAGTCATTGTTTAAATGCCACAGGCCCTTGCTGTTGTTAACAACCCTTAGTAAATGTTCTTTAATAAATATTTGTTTGTTTGCTGCATGTCTTGAAGACAATTCCCAGTATAGTTTTCATTTGTTAATTAATTTCATTTTTTAAATCTTTTTTGTTTGCCCAGAGAATACTTGCTAGCAGAAGTTGCAGATGCAGCATTTACCTTGAGATAACTTTACCATAAAATATCTGGTTTTTATTATTTTTATTACTGTTTTTATGGAAATGACTTTTTCTGTTTAGCAGTGGAATAAGCTCTTCTCTGCAATGGCTACACTCACATTTGTAGGAGGAACATGTGTTCATTGACTGCAACTATTTAAGTGCTGGAGGAAATATTCTTTTCATATATGTGCTTATATGGAAGGATTTCTGCATGGCAAATTTCTAGATATAGAACTTCAGTTTCACACTGTATACTTACATTTTATTTTAGAAGGTTATTTTATATTATACTCCCTCAAAAATAGAGTTTTCAGGTTTTTATAGGTTGCAAACCTTCTCTATAGCTTTAATTTATTGGCATATTTCCATATTCCTGAGCATCGGGAACTTTATCATCTTTTATATGTTTTTGGTGATTTTTACTTTGAAATGCCCATTTACACTTTCATTAAGATTGTATTAAAATGTTTCTCTTTTTAGGTTTGTCATTGTAGTTCTCACTAAACAATAGATACCAGTCTTTTAAGTGTATTGTAGAGTAAGTGTAATGTGAATTAAATGAGGCTTATAAGATTGATAAAACATTATTAACTTTTACCTCTTATGATTTCTGTTTTTTATATAAATGTATCAATATCTGGATGATTTGTTTAAAATATTCTGTTATAAATGCTTCCTGTAACTTAACATCAATAATTTAGAGAGAGAGTGTGTGTGTGTGTGTGTGTGTGTGTGTGTGACATGATTTATATTAATGAATACAAATACACATCTACGTATTCAGTAATATATATGTGCATATATATTATTATTATATATTATTTGCCTATATATATATTACTATATATGCAAAGACATAAGAATAATATAATGGACACTCAGGACTCACAGAACAGTCAGAGTGGGGAGAGGGATAACAGACCACACATTGGGTGCTGTGTACACTGCTCAGGTGATGAGTGTACCAAAATTTCAAAAATCACAACTAAAGAACTTTTCCTTCTAATCAAACACCACCTGTTCCCTAAAAAATATTGAAATAATTTCAAAATGAGAATAAAATCAACCAGATGAGTATTTTTAAGTCACCTGAAAAAATGGGTAAACTGAGGCTCATGGTGAAAGACTGGCTCAGTAGAAGGATGGAACTTGATCTCAGCTCTCCTTAGCCCAGTGTTCTTTCTACCACTCACTCACTCATTTCTCCATTTTTAATTTGTTTTTTGACAGACATGTATTGATTTTGCTAATATTTGGAAAACCTGAGTTAGGAAAGCCTGAATTGACTCATAGAACCAACACCTTTGTAAAATAGTTCAATTTTACTGTAGGAAGCAGGTAGCAGTTGCTGTATTTCTAATTCCACCTATGTTCCATTGGGAAATGACTTAAGCTCTAAAATGGTAAACATTTTGCCATAACTTTTAGGAAAAAACTGAAACTGAAGCAGGATGCACCAAAAAAGCCAAGCAGCACTACTCATCTCAAAATATCACAAAGAAGAGAGAGGTTTGTGTTACACAATTCAATTGCTTAATAGTTCCTTTATCAACAGTTACAATATCAAAACCCTGCTCAAATGAAGTCAAAGGATTCTGAGTATTTGCAAAACAGCACTGATACTCTCAGTGAACTTCTTATGTTCTTGTGCTTATGTACAATATGTGAAATGTTGTTAAGCTTTGTGAAAATTTTTGCATGTTACCTGTGAATGGGAGCAACAAATTTCAATAGACGCTCAACGAATTTAAATGTAAGATCATGTGGCTTTATATAGTTTTATATTTTTGTTAGTGTTTTCCTTCTTGACAAAAAATACTTCTAACCATTAAACAGGTATTAAATCTCTGAAAAACAAATTTTTACTTGATAAGGTAAGCGTGTTTTGAAATGATGTTCTGTCATGGAAAGAAAGAAACCTTGCATCATAGCCCTTCTTGTTGGAATAAACTGAAGAAGTCCCATCTATCAGGTTCCCAGCTTCAAGTTTCAAATACAACTAATCTTTTTTTCCCTTCCTTTGAGTTCTAGCAAATTTCAAGAAACAAAACAGACAGCATTTTGTGATGATAAATATCACAGCTGCCACGCAGGCCAGTAGGAACCCAATCACATCCAAAGAGTGGTACTGGAACCAGGTGAGGTCGTGGGCTGCAACCCGAAGGTGTTTGGCTCCTTTGTGGCGCATGACAAACTCAATCCAGAAGACTGCACGATCCAGGGGCTTCACGGGTTGATCATGATGAATTCTTGATAATTTCATAGTGTTCTCTTTATATCTGAAGGAGAAACATAGAGATACCAATTTTGAAATTAAGTTAATTTGTCTGAGCATATCAAGTCCATGGAAGGTTTTTATTTTTTACGTTTGTTTGTTTGTTTGTTTGTTTAGAGACACAGTCTCACTCTGTTACCCAGGCTGGAGTATAGTGGAATAATCTTGGCTGACAGTAGCCTCCGCCTCCTGGGGGGATCAAGCAATTTTCCTGCTCAGTCTCCTTAGTAGCTGGGATTACAGGCGCATGCAGCCATGCCCAGCAAACTTTTGTATTTTTAGTAGAGGCAGAGTTTTTCCATGTTGGCCAGGCTGGTCTCAAACTCTGGTCTCAAGTGATCCTCCCCTCTCACTTCCCAAAGTTCTAGGATTACAGGTGTGAGCTACCATATCTGCATGAAAGGTTTTCAAGTGTCAAATGATTCAAAGTAAATGTCATAGAATTGACATAGAATTTGTGTATATTAATTTGAGTCATCATAGAAACTTTGGCTTCTAAATTGGAATTTTATCATTGATAAATAATTTTAACCTAAAAATGAAAAAAATCAGGTGAGAAAACTAATTTTTCTCAAGCAAAGCAAATATGAGTTATTTCATTATTATATTTTAATTTGTTCAGTTTTAGTTTTTTGGGTACATAGTAGGTATATATATTTATGGGTTGCATGAGATGTTTTGATACAGGCTGCAGTGTGAGATAATCACATCATGGAGAATAAGGTATCCTTTCCTTAAGCATTTATCCTTTGTATTATGAAAAATCCAATTATACTCTTTTAGTGCTGGAATAGGCATATAAAAACATGTTCAACATCATGAGCACTTTTAAGTGCTTTAAGAAAGAGTGAAAATATAATTTGAGAAATATCATTTTTAAGTTCTAAAAAGGAATTGTGGTCATGGCGAGTGAAATGCCTCATAGCTAGTCACTCTGCTTCTACATAACCCCTTTGTCTCCTACTGTTTCCTACCCAGTAGCCAGAATGACATTTTTGAAATAAAAGTCAGATTTTGATACTCCCCTGAGTAAGATTTTTGCCTGAGTTGTCATCATATTAAGAATAAAACCCCATCAAAAAGTGGGCAAAGTATATGAACAGACACTTTTCAAAAGAAGGCATTTATGCAGCCAAGAAATATATGAAAAAATGTTCATCATCACTGGTCATTAGAGAAATGCAAATCAAAACCACAATGAGATACCACCTCATGTCACTTAGAATGGCAATCATTAAAAAATCTGGAGACAACAGATGCTGGAGAGGATGTGGAGAAATAGGAACACTTTTACACTGTTAGTGGGAGTGTAAATTAGTTCATCCATTGTGGAAGACACTGTGGCAATTCCTCAAGATTCTAGAACCAGGAATACCATTTGACCCAGCAATCCCATTCCTGGGAATATATTCAAAGGATTATAAATCATTCTATTATAAAGACACACACACAAGTATGTTCATTGTGGCACTGTTCACAGTAGCAAAAACTTGGAACCAACCCAAATGCCCATCAGTGATAGACTGGATAAAGAAAATGTGGCACATACACACCATGGAATGCTAGGCAGCCATACAAAAGGATGAGTTCATGTCCTTTGCAGGGACATGAATGAAGCTGGAAACCACCATTCTCAGCAAACTAACACAAGAACAGAAAACCAAATACTGCATGTCCTCACTCGTAAGTGGGTGTTGAACAATGAGAACACAGGGACAGGGAGGGGAACATCACATACTGGGGTCTGTTGGGGGTGGGAGAGCTAGGGAAGTGATAGCAGGGGGTTGGGGGATTGGGGAGGGATAACATTAGGAGAAATACCTAATGCAGATGACAGGGGGATGGATGTAGCATGGCATGTGTATATCTATGTAACAATCTTGCACGATCTGCACATGTACCCCAGAACTTAAGTATAATGAAAAAACAAAATAAAAATAAAATCCAACTCTGTTATTTTGTCTACAGGACCTTGCAATGTCAAACACTGGCAAGCTCTTCTCCTAACACTTTTTCCATGGACACTAGTTCTTCTAGAGACATCGACCTTCTATTTTTCTTTACGCTCCCACAGGTGTTAGCACCTTTACACATTTTGTCCCTCTCTCCCACTTTTGGAGCATTCTTTCTTGCAACAACCCAAAGCATGCTTCTCTCTCATTTTGAGGCTTCCCTTGAAATGTTACCTCTAAGAGAGGCTTTTCTTGGCCACACTAAGATGGAGCCCCTAGGATTTTCTCTATTGTTTTATGATTATTTTGATATTTGATTCCTAGAATTTAAAATATATTACGTATCTTATAAAATAAACCTTTAAATATTAAAACCAAAAGATAAATATTTATACACTAAGTGAGTAGGTCAAAAGTATAAGATCATCTTGAAGAGAAGTTAGCAATTTACCTACTGCTCAGTTCATGGTACAGGATATCACAACCTACCTAGAATAATTTTCTGTTCCTGAACTATTTAGTCACTAGCTTTGTCCTCCAATTAAGTGTTAGCCTGACTTCAAATATTATACATTAGTTTTGCTTGTTTATATAATTGAATTATATAATATGTATTCATTAGAGTCTTTAAAAAATTTTTATGTAGCAGTTGTTGGTTAGTTCCATTGCTGTGTAGTATTTTGTTGATTGCTAACAAACTGATTATGTCATCATTTTATAACCAATAGACATTTGAGTTGCTAACAATTTTTGGATAGTAGTAATAATCCTGTCGTAAACATTTTTGTATATGAAATTCAAGAGTTCCATGGCCCCCCTCACAAAATGTGCAACAGGTATGTGGCTCATCTGTTCACTCCCTGTTCACACACGAAGCCCTTACAGGAGAGGGAGCACACAGAAAGCCAGGTGCAGGAGCCTGGGTGAGCACCTTTGGCCTCTGGCACCACGGCACCATCCAGGGGTAGGTGTTTGTAACTCCCAAAGCCCATGTGGGTAATGTTACAGGGTACTCTTTTAGCCTTGCCATCTTCTGATGGCTTAAGTATTAACCAGTTCAGTGCCCTGTTAGTACTCAGGTCCTTGTCTGGCATTTAGGAAGAATCAGATTGCACATGAAATTGAAGGATGACATGTAAATGTTTATGACAGAATGCATGGCTTTTATTCAGTGGTGGAGGTAGCTCTCAGTTGGATGTATGGGGAGCTGGAATTGTAATAGAATGGGAAGATGATCTTCCCTGGAGTTTGGCCTTCCAGCGTCCAATCTCTCTCCTCTCCGACTGTCCCTACTGAACTACTCTCACCATTCAGAAGCTCCTTCTCTTCTCTCTAATGCATCATTCTGCCATTCTTCTGCTCTTCTGTTCATCTCCTCGTGGAGCCAGCAGGGGTGGGGTTTATATAGGTACAGAATAGGGGAACAGAGGGGTCCAAAAGGCAACTTCAGGCCTCAAAAACAGGATTGTGTGTTCTCATGTAAGGCCATCAGTTTTCAGGCTTGAAGGTGGGAACTTTGCTGGGGAACTGACCTCTTCTACCCAGTATTTTCCTGTTTCCTGTCCATATTATATATAGCACAAGTTTTATATATGTGTACATATCTGTTTGGTATATAATTGAAAGCAGGATGGCGGAGATAAAAATGTATGCATAGTCATGATTTACTTCTTGACTTTAATTTTTAATTTTTTACTTTTTTTTTTTTTTTTTAATGGAGTTCTTCTCTTGTTGCCTAGGCTGGAGTGCAATGGCATGATCCTGGCTCACTGCAACCTCCATCTTCCAAGTTCAAGTGATGGCTCACACCTGTAATCTCAGTACTTTGGGAGGTCAATGCAGGTGGATCACCTGAGGTCAGGAGTTTGAGACCAGCCTAACCAACATGGTGAAATCCTGTCTCTACTAAAAATACAATATTAGCTGTGTGTGGTGGCACATGCCTGTAATAGCAGTTACTTGGGAGGCTGAGGCAGGACTTTAAATTTTTTTTAAGTTTATTTTTTAATTCCCAAATTAACAGATATTTTAGTTGTTTTTATAATCTCTCTTACTGCCACTAAGGCTGGATTATATACATTTTATTATATTGAATCTTTTTATATTTACTGAGTCTTGATCTCCCTTACTTTCACTAAAGGCTGGATTATACAGTTTATCATACTGAATTTTTTATATTTACTGAGTCTTACAGCCCACCAAATATCACTTCAAATAACTATTAACAGTTCAACATGCTCTAAGAAAATGTGTCTTCCAGTCAATATATATAATACATATATGTGTATTTATGCATATATATGTATGTGTACTTATACATACATATGTATGTGAAAGTGTATCATGTTTCATTTGTTAACTCTGTTATTCTAATATTTTTTGTTCTCACTGATTATTTGCTCCTCTTTTTAAAGTCTGTTTTGATTTAATGGAAATATTTATATATTCACATTTAAATAATCATCTTATATTCCTTTTATATTTGTCCATCATGTTTTATGGGCCAACCTGTTTTAAAGTATTCCTTAAAGTGATACCTTCCATATAAAATATATTATTGACAGTAATTATAAATGCTGAATTGTTGGTAGCTGGATTGGGAATTTTAGGCATTTTTTACATTGTTTCCTTTGGAGTATAAATAAATCAATTATTAAAAATTTAACTTATGAAAACTAAAATTTGTGTACTTCAAAAGCCATCACCAAAAAAGTAAAACGTTAGCACACCCAGAATGAAACAAAATATTTGAAAATTACATAGCTGATATAAGATTATATCCATAACATGTAAACAGTTCTTAAAACTCAGTAATAAGACAAGGAGCAAAGTTATAAAACATTCCAAGGATTAGAATAGACCTTTGTCCAAAGAAGATATATCTTCAATAAGCACATAAAACAATGCTCAACATTTTTAACCATAATGAAAATTCAGTTCAGAAGCACAATGAGAGATCATTTCACCCCCACTAAGAAGGCTACAACAAAAAGACAATAACAGGTGTTGGCAACAGTGTGGAGGAACTGGAACCCTCTTGTACTGCTGGTGGTAATGGCAAATGGAACAAGTCATTTGGAAAACGGTTTAGCAGTTCTTCATAAACATACAGTTCCCACATCAGCCAGAAACTTCACTTACATTATCAACCCAAAAGAAAGGAAAATATGTTTATGCAAAAACATGTATAGCAATGTTCCTAATAGCCACAATTGGAAACAAGCAAAAGGCCAATGAACTGATAAGTGAACAAATAAAATATGGCATATCCATACCATAAAATGTTACACTGCTGTAAAAAGAAGTATTAATACACACTACAACATGAATGAATCAAAAACTATTAAAAAATAAAAAATTATACTAGGTGAAAGACGTCATTTACACAACACCCTAAACAGTATAATTCCAGATGGCTTCATGACTCAAAGCATTCTAAATATATTTGGATTTTATACTGTAAATAGGTGGATTTTAAGTTATGAAAATTATATCTAATTATCAAGTCTGTTACAATAATTGTAACAATAAAAGTGAATTTTTCATCAAGAAAATAGTTACACTTTTAGACATTTTAGGTATTTAAATAAAATATTTAATGATGTTTCTTCAAGTTTATTCTTCCTTTCTATTATGGATTGATTGTATCAATTTTTTTAAATGTCTTTTAAATATTTTCTATATTACTTTAAAATTACTTTTGTGTAGAAAATTGTTTCACTAATTGGATGCCCCTTAAAGGTATGGGGTCCAAAGACAATTTTTTAATAACTGCTCAAAAATCAAAGAAGATTTCAGATAGGCTACATCATTTAAATTCTTATAAAATTAGTCTCTTGCAAAAAGGATGAATCTCATACGTAATATTCACAAGATAAGCTGTCTATAAATACCATCTAGTAAAAATTATTATTATACTCACATAGGATCATTAATTACAGTCTTCAGTGCATTCAGCAAGTCAGTACTCGACATTGTGTTGAAGTCCAATCCAATAGCTGCACCCTTGGCCTTCATGTGAGCAATGTTATCAGGTTGATCCGCAAACAATGGAATGCCCACCATAGGGATTCCATGGTAGATCGCCTCATAGATGCCACTGGCTCCACCATGAGTTATAAAAGCTCTGGTTTTTGGATGACCTAGGATTGAATGAATTTTAGCAAAATTATTCATTGGAATAAAATGAGAAATCCACAACTAAAGGCTCTAAAAGTGACAGTGATTTCTACCTAAAACATTGAACTAAATTAAAATTGTGTTTCAGACTTCAGAGGAAGGAGCACCTACTTCTGCCATAGATGTAAGTGAAAGCTATATGATATGTGTGACTTCAGACTGAAAAAAATTAATACAAGTTTACCAGTTGGAGTAAAGAAAAAGTACCATCTAAATAAAAGAAATAAAATATGCAGAAAAGTAACCCTCAAAAAAGTGATGGGCATGTAAGAATGTGTTCTCTTAAATGCAGTCACAGAATGTGATATGACATGTGTAAGGCAGCAGGCAGTTGGGTGATGGTGATGTCAGGATTGAGGAAGGACAAGTTACTCTTCATCATGAAATGTGTCATCACTTTATGAGTAAGATTAGGAATTTAATTCTTCAGAAAATGCAGAGCCCCTGATGATAGCAGATGAGCTGTTATTTTAGTGACATTAGAAATAATCCTGCATAGAAGGAAAGAACAGATGTAAAGTTATAGAAATAGGAGACAAAGAGACAACTCATGAAGTTATTTAAAAAATTCTGTAAGATGTAATAACATCTGAAATAAAGATACTCTGATTCTGACCATAAAGAATGTGAGCATATGTCATAAAATGCTGACAATTACCGCTTATCATGTTTCCTATAGGATTGGAATAAATATAAAGAAGTTTCATTTTTTTAAGTTTTTCCATAACAAATTGTCTTATTTCAAGATGAATTATTAACACTCTAATTGGCTATTACTAATGTATTCAGTATTTTTGTACTCCAGAGTCATACCAAGAAGGTCATTCTGGGGTATCCACTTGTACAGCTGAGTGTTGTGTCCTAAGGCATGAGGTTTATTCCCATCAAATCTCCACAGAACCTGTTACAGTAAAGAAAACATCTTATTCCGTGAGTGAAATTCCAAAGTTATAGAATGTTAGAACTCTAAAGAGATTAAGAATGAGATCAAGGGATGTTAGGTAATAAAGACTGCTCAAAGACTGATGCAGAGTACTTACATTCCATTTTCTTAACTTTTATAATTAGTTAAGTATAAATGGAAACCAGAATTTTCCAAAATAATAGCTTAGAAAAATGAGATATCAATTAAAAGGTCAAATATTTAAAAAACTGATACTCTTTTAAAAAGACCTCGATGCAGCCAACCATCATATGAAAAAACACTTAATATCACTGCTCATTAGGGAAATGCAAATCCAGCCACAGAGATACCATCTCATACCAGTCATAATGGCTATTATTAAACTCAAAAAGTAATAGATGCTGACAAGATTGTGTAGAAAAAGGAAAGCTTATACTCTGTTAGTGGGAGTTTAAGTTAGTTCACCCATTATGGAATTCAGTGTGACACTTCCTCTAAAACCTAGAGGCTAAAATACAATTCCACCTAGCAATCCCATTACTGGGTATATACCCAAAGAATGATGAATCACTCTCTTATAAAGGCACATGTATATTCATAGCAGTAGTATTCACAATAATAAAGACATGGAATCAATCTTAAAGTCAATCAATGATTGACTGAATAAAGAAAATGGAGCATGTATACACCATGGAATATTATGCTGCCATAAAAAAGAACAAGATTTTGTATTTACAGAGAAATAGATGAAGCTGGAGGCTG
Source organism: Plecturocebus donacophilus (assembly GCA_004027715.1). Lineage (NCBI taxonomy): Eukaryota > Metazoa > Chordata > Mammalia > Primates > Pitheciidae > Plecturocebus > Plecturocebus donacophilus. Next base: position 11,307 of record PVKP010009930.1, on the reverse strand, counting down.
TTACACTTAGCAAACTAGCATGAAAACAGAAATCCAAATACTACATGTTCTCACTATTAAGTGGAAGCTAAAAGATGAGAACACATGGAAACATGGGGGGAACAACAAACATTGGGGCTTATTGGAGGGTGGAGGGTGGGAGGAGACAGAACATCTGGTTAAATAAGCTAATGAATATCGAACTTAATGCCTGGGTGATGAAACAATCTGTGAAATAAACCCCCTTGACGCAAGTTTACCTATGTAACAAACCTGCATATGTACCCCTGAAGTTAAAATAAAAGTTAAGAAATAAAATTAATTTTAAACACACAAAAATTCTAAACAATTATATTTATGAAAAAAATTCAAGTAGTCATTATAATGCTATTGAAAAAGCAGTAACAATTTAGTAACGACCTATATGTTCATTTTGTTTGATGTATTTTATACTAATTTTTATCTTCCAAATCAAATATTAATGTCTTCATTTTTTAGTAATATGGGAAGTAGTTCATGCATTTTACTTGTTTATAAGTAATTATTTTAAAGTTTGGTGTCCTTGATTGACAAAAAAGCAAGTTGATAAAATAAACTACTTGTAAGAAATGAGTTAATGCTACAAAGGTAGCATGTATAACTTCTTTGAAATTATGAATTATCAACACTATTTCCAGGAGAAATTTCAAGGGACAATTTTTTAGACAAATTCAGAGTATTATCAATATTGCTATTTTTAGATGTTTTTACAGTATTGAAATGAGGAACCTGTTGGTATCATAAATAAAGAGACATCTTTTGAATAAATTCATACTTGTATTTTGGTCAACTGTATGTAAACACTTAGACAATGTGCTACAAAGCTTGACAACAGTTATTAATATGTTCTGTTATAGCAAAGACATTTTTATGTTTAAGTTACTAATTTTAGAACTTCCATGCAATCCTTATGAACTGAACAATAACTTAGAGTATTTAACTTTTATTTGTTTTGTCAGTATTAAAGTAACTGAATTTTCAGCTAAAACATTAGTATAGGTCATTACAAGAAGACTATATCAGATAAGGAACTAAAAAGTAATTGACCAAGGCACACAGGTCAACTCTACACAGAAGAAAGTATGTTCCCACTATGTTCTATAGAAGGGGCATCTGAGCCTATTCCCCTGCCTGGCTTCCTTCTGTTTGACTCCTTCCTATATTTCCTTCTGCTGCTTCCACGGGGACAAGTTGTTAACCTGATAGTGCAGAGTCCTTGTGGGGCCACATTTTATACAGCACAGGATCCACCTTCAGCACAGGACCCATCTCCACCCTTTCTCTTTCATCTTCCTGCTTCAGACATTGGCTGGGCTCAGTCCAGCAAGGGAGGCTGCTTTCTCTCTTTCTCTAAATCTATCTGATTGGGTGGGAACTTGGAATAGTTGTATGTCAGCCTAGGTCGTCCTTTCTCTGAATAGTACCCTGAACATCACACAATTGGGCCTATTCCAAAATGTACATGAAGTATATGAGGCTGGATTACATGGCAAGGCTAAATTGCATGATGCAGATTATACATTTTGAAATACCTGCTATCGTTATGGTGCTAGTGAAGTCAACCCTTTAAATGTCACTTCTTCTGATAACATCTGTAGTGTGTACAATGCCTGCAGGAATCCTTAAACATAAGTATCAAATGACAGGGGAAGAATTTGGTAGTATCTCTTACCTGGCCCCAACATCATAGTAATACCAAAACTTTCCCTACACTACTTAAATATATTTATTCCTGTTATCCATAAAATACCTTCTCTATTATTTTAGCATCTTCCATGTATATTTCTGATTTTGAACTAATATCTGATAATTAGTGCTATCCCAACGATAAATTTTTAGGCAGGAAATTTCCGTAATTGGATTATTTACAGATTTTGACAGCCTCTTTCAGTAGTTTTCCACACCACTAAAGCATTTGATCTAACCTTTTGTGGGATCTTGGCAAGGGCTGATGCAATTACGTTGGCCCTTTCTTCTGTCATGTTACTGATCATTGACCCCAGAGAAAACACCACAACACCATTTTCTCCAGAGCTCTGGACAAACTCTTCCATTTCCTGTGAAAAAGAGAATTTGTTCCATCACAAAAGAGTATCAGCTCAGCAAGGGCTACTGAAAGATTTGGTACAAATAACTAAAGAGAGAAAAGCAAATATTATCAGTTATTATTGGAGTAAATTATAGCTTTTAACTGACTCAATCATTCAGTTTCTCATCAAGAAGATGTATACTATGAGACAGGTGGCCTCTACTAAAAGTATTTGTGAAAATGTGTGTGTGTCTGTGTGTGTGTGTAAGCGAGAAATGAAATGGAGCTATTACATAGTGGTCTAGAAGATAATGTTAAAAATATTATACCCAGACTCTTCACTTATAATATTATAGTTACTAATATAGACCTTGAAGAGTGGTACCACTTGCCTTTAATTCTATATTGTCATTCTACTAAATCACATATCTTTATTTCAGGCAGGTTTTCTACAGAATTCTTTTAGTTTGAAGCCATCAGTGGTTTGCTTTCCTAACTATTAGCACTGAGGAAAAGTTACTCGCAGTTGGGATGAGTTTATGTCTACGTTTATCTTCCTCTATAATCCTTTACACTTCTCTTAAATTTTGTCAGATTTTTCCAGTCTTTCTTCAAATAAGGAAAAAAATAATCATAAAAGGTGGTGGTTAAGAATCACTGATATTCTGGAGTCAGGTTTTCATTTGAAATTTCTATGAATTAGTCCTGAAATTCTCATTTGTAATATAGAATTGTATAGTATATAGTTAGATAGTTGTATGATCATATTTCTCAGGTTATTGTTTAGGTGAAACTCCTATTGCCCTGAAATCACACTGTTAAATTGATGTGCTATTTGTAACTGCATATGAAGAACTCTCATCATTACTTTGCTGTGTCTCAGAGGCAGCATTTGTGCCATAATAGAAGAGGCCACCAGGCCTTCCCACGTGGGAGATCTGGTCACCCTCATGAGTAGCTCACTCACACTGCATAAACTCCTTTTGAAGATGTGCTAGGCAAAAATTGATTGATAATTATTCTGATTTGCTTTCTCCAATCTGTGCCAATATTTAAATTTATATACTTTCAGATTTAATCATTAGAGTAAAACTTTTTTTAACTGTTCTTTCTAAAACTAAGAAAAAATATCCAAATATTGACTGTGAAGACCATATGTTGCTGTATATTTTTAAAAATATGGTATTTAATCTTTCGACATCAGTGTTAATGTGACAGCCATTCTACTACTATTCCAGGTAATACATGGGGAATCTAGGCATTTTGTGTAATTGCAGTTACCTGTTGCCACATTTAATGTAACTCATGTTCAGTGTTTACTCTCATTGGCTTAATGCCCAGAGCCTTCTTTATCCACCCAATGTTGAAGTAATCTAACCTCCTTTACTGATTCATCACTGATGTGGGCTGCTTGTTTACCATTCTGTGAGAATGTCATAAAAATAATACAAAATCAATGTAAGTAATTTGATAAAAGTATGAAAAGTTTTAAAAAGAAAAGAAAATATTTCTAAAATTTCTATTTAGAGATATTATGAATGTAAATTGTGTATGTTCCCATCATGGCTTTTGTTCTATTTACACGTGTACACGTAACATTTATTTAAGAAACTTTAATCTTATTGTATATGCCTTTTCCTCCTACAAAAAATTTATCATCTTGTTATATGTATAATTTTCTACCTCACTTTACTTGTATTATGGCTGACAGTGTAAGTTAACATTTGATTAATAAAATTATTGTAATGCTGTAGTATGCACATAGTATGTTTTAATCATTGCTTCATTTAAGATGTTGAGTTACTTCCAATGTCAATTTTATGAATATTTTCCATAAATATTAAGTACATACATCTTGAATTATTTTTTCTCTGTATGATTTCATGTGAATATATTATGAAACCAATGGCTATGTGCATCTTTAAACACTTGATACCTTTTGCCAAGTGTCTTTTTGTTTTGAAATATACATAAATTATCTGAGAATCTAATATTTAATTGAAAATAAAGCAACTTGGGTTAACAATTATTTTATGTAATAAACAACTAGAGAAATGATTTTACAACCATTGACTTGCATTGAAATCTTTCTGCAAATTAATAACAGCTAGTATTAATAATTATCACTATTGTATTGTAAAGAAAAGTCATCCTTTTTCTTGTCTTTCTATGCCTCCCACTCTCTTCACCCTCCTACTGGCACATCACTTTCCCTTAACGTGAATAGGGAAATCTTTCGATAGCAGGACAGGGTGGCATAAAAATTTTGTTAATCTTACCTCAGCTTTTGTCTCTTTAGAAAGTTATATAAAGCACATACAATTTTCATTCAACATAGATACTGGATTTTAACCATGGAATAAATTCTCAGTTTTATGCAGACAAAGATTTTAGGAGATTACTTAATAATGTATTAAAGAATACTTACTTTCTACATATGTCTTAAAAGTATGATATTAACTTAAAATATATGAGATTCTTGTGTTCCTTTATAAAATATATCATCTACTTGTATGCAGACAAAATTCTTCTCTTATTGTAAACTAAGTTTACTCTTCAGATACAAGTGATAGAAATTATTTGGTCTTTATTATATGTATGTTGTTCATTTTCTCCCTGCTTCTCTGTTAGGCAGCTACGATGTCTAGACACAAGCTCCCCCAGGCAGCTTTACTGAGTTGCTTGTCATAAGGCCAAAAACACCTGCTCTATTAGGGTGTGTTTCTGCTCTATGATATAAACCTCTATGATCTCAGTGTACAATGAGTTATATCCTTGAGTAAAATCAGATGAACGTTAAGTTTGGCTGCAACTATTATTAGTGTTACACATTTGTATTATTAAGTAAATATTTTATTTTAAGCTACAATACTTAAGATACTTATCACTTAGAGTAGAATTTTAGAAATTCAACTTGCTCATCTTACTGGGAAAACTAGCATATCTACTTTTATTCAGGTCCACAAGATATCTGCCATCTATGACTTTGCAAGAGAATGTAATCTTGATGTGCTGAACAATCTGGTTCTGGTTCTGTTAAATGAAGAATGTTATCTCAAGTGACTACTTGTACATGTTAAGTAATCAGTAGTATTAGAAATCATAATAAAATAACCATAATTGCAAAATTAATAATATTTCTAAATCACTGACTATATAACAGAGACATTTTAAGTGTTTTGTCTATATTAACCTTTTTTTCCACACAACACAATATGAAGTGGGTACTATTAGTGTAAATGAAGGCAAAATTATTTCTGTCAACATTCTAGCTTATTTTTCCATCATCTGCTACCAGATTCCATGCAAAATTTCCCAATTTGTCTGCTTTCTTTTTTTTAAAAAATGATCTTATCACATATCATCATTTCTTAACTCTTTTTAGCAGTTTCCAAAGGTGCTTAATAAATAGTTTAACTCCTAATAAGTATCTGGCTCTAACTTGACTCTCAGTATCACCTGATTCTCACTCAGCCTTTCCCATTGTTCAGCTCCCATCTTAATTATCAGTGATTTTGGGATACTTTCTATTATCTCCACTGACGCTTTCTTGGCATTGGGTTTTTCCTCAAAATAATAGCTTTGCATAGTTTTATTACTTACATATATTGTATCTTTTGAAGTAGATAGTGTGCAGAGACAGTAATTGTGTCTATTTTTTTTTTCTGTTGCCTGTGGTTTGTGCTAAACTTTTTATAAATATTCTTTCGTGAATGACCAGAACCTTCTTATGTGCTTATGTGTTGCATAATCAAGGCTTTAATTTAACCAACCCTATTTTCGAATTCTCCTTAGTACCCCTCTCTATCTTTAATAATGATTAAACTCACATAATTGTGATGGTATCAACAAATCAACATGTACATGAGTTTCTAATTGGTATCCGCTTCACCCTGCCCACTTCTCATCTTTCTTTCACTGTAAGTCAATCACTCTGAATGAAGACTGTAGAGTCATTCCTACTAAAAATTCAAAGCAAACAAATCAAAACCAAAAAAAATTTTTTGTTCTTTACCTTAGGTAGGGGTTTGGCAGGTTTGCAGTGGAGTCCTCCAACAAAATCAACATTTGGTAAGAGTGGATGAGGAAATTGAAAATCCCAGGAGTTTCGAATAAGCCATATGTCAGCTTTCCCTATTGTCTCAGTTAAGGTAGTGGGTCTTCCTGCAGGAATAAAGAACAGAAAAGGTAGATGACACAAGATAATTACATTGGTAATTTTCTGAAATGGATGAGAACAATGTAGGCAAAGTGTCTGTGCTTTGAAATACATAAACATATATTCAAATATAGGCATAATTTAATTTTTATAAATTATATATTTTGCCTATGTGTATTTATGAGAAAAGCAAAGTGATAAGAGAATTTTGAGGGTAAAAGACTTCAAGAATGTCACATCAGTATACTCACAATCATAAACAATTATTAAAATAATCCCTAGAGAATAAACATCCATTTCTTTATCCTTTAAAGCTTCAAAATAGTAGCATATAAATATTTAAACAACTCTTTGAGCCCCATGATCAACTAATTCTGCTGTACCTACAAAACAATTTTCTAAGAAATAGTCTAGTTTCCACAATTCATGAAGCTAATCCTTTTATCTTTAGTTATTCAAGTGAACTATGGGCTATTTTGAGAGTATGGCTGAAATACTTTTACCCACTACTGATTTTTATTCATCCTAAGGTATTAATAATATTAGCTTTTAAGTAAATACATTTGTAAATTGCAGCTAGAAAATTTTGAGAAATTATTGAAATAGAGATTTGTATTCAAATTTAATTTAGCTCATATTTTTTGATATATCTCATATCAAAAAAAATGAAACAGATATAACAACGTTCATACTTCAACAAGATGACTGCCTTAAAAAGAATGATTTCCAATCTTTTATTGAATGAATGCAGAGACATTAGAAACTACAAATTACTTATTCATTTTTGCATTTGAGATGGAGACACTGTTTCTCTCAACTGTGAAGGAAACCTGGTAACATGGGGACATATTTTAATTTCAGAATTAGGAAACTGAGGTATACAAGAAAAAATTTCTGTAATGTTACATGGATAGTTGTAGAAAAATGTGTGACTACTCAATCTACATGTATGCATTCAGCAAGATGTTTGTTGATGGGCCATTTTTTAGGATGAAAAAATGTATAGTAAAAGAAATGTGTGATTGTTTAAAGAAATATTAGGTGCACTAATATATTGATATATGGCTTCCTAGTGCGTTCTGTATGAGCAATGGCCACAGGGTATTGAATGACCTTATAATTTAAACTTTTCTATAATATTTGTGTGATTCATAGATCATCTTGCGTTTTCATTTCATAAATTCACTTAAAAAAACTTCTACTACAAACTGGGCATGCCGGCTCATACCTGTAATCCTAGCACTTTTTGGGAGGCCGAGACAGGTGGATCACTTGAGGTCAGGAGTTCAAGACCAGACTGGCCAACATGGTGAAAACCTGACTCTAAAAAAATACAAAAAAATTAGCCAAGCATGGTGACACACACCAATAATCCCAGCAGGGAGGTGAGATAGTGTCAACTGAATTCCAGTACTCCAACCAGGCACCCTGGGAGACAGAGAAAGACTCCAAAAAATAAAATCAAAACAAAACTCACTACCCTGACTTTATTGCTTTATATAAGTTCAGCTTCAAAGGCACAGGAAACAGCTTCAAAAGCACAAGAAAGTTAGATCTCCGTGTTACCAACTGAAAAAAATTACTTACCTAGAACTTCACTGTAAAACTGGTCCCATTCCTTCATATTAATTATTTGGAACCAAAATTGAAAATAAAGCACATAGATCATGTTTTTTATCCTCTCCATGAAAGTCATTTGATCACTTAATTCTGACATAACAACAGGTGCATAGGAAGGAGGAAATGGAAATCTTCCACTATGTTTTTCAATAGTGTAGCCAGGAGAGAAGCGGAGACTGTACACAAAGGGTATGTTTAGTAGCTCGGCCAGCAACTCACCACCAGGAAAAATAGCATCTGCAAAAACAACATCAAATTTTGACTCCTGTAGTTTTTCCATAAGTTTCTTATTTGAAACTACATCCGTGCAGAATTTTCTACTTATGTCACCAAATGTCCACATGATTTCTTGTACCTGTGAAAAGTATGACCAAAATGTGTCTTTAGGAAGGTCTAACCATCTGTTGATCAGTTGCATGATGATATTCTCAAACTCAGTTTTATTTAAAGATGTAGGATAAACTTCAAGTTTAAGAGTAGATTGGCTGTTGGGATCAAAAAGAATGGAAGCTGAAGATGCCAGCACAGTCACCTCATGACCTCTCTGTACAAGCTCATCCAGGATTGTCCTCATATTCATCCAAACGCTGAATTCTGCGGGCCACACCAGCACCTTTCCACAATTCCCAGAGTTAATGTAACAGCTCAGCTGTATGAGCAGAAAAACTGAAGTCCATTTCACAGACATCCTGGTACAATGCAAGGCTTTTTTTTTTTCATGTGCTGTTTCTTTCTGTCATTTCTTAAAGTTATATCCATGGATAAATCAATCAAGAAGTTAAAATTTAACTTACACTTAAATGTAAACACATTACCATCAGATTAACAGTCTGAGCATGTAGATGGCAATGAGATAAATGAAGGTTGATGACCTGTTTACACAAGTGTGTTTGATGTCCCTTTTATGTTTGTAAGTGCTATCTTTCAGCTGATATCAATGTTCTTGTATGGACACATCACTAGTCTTACGTAATATATTTTAGAAGAGTTTCCAGAATCTTAGTCATGGGAGGTTCATGTTTCTGCATTCTGTTTGACACAGAACAAAAGAATAAATAACAAAATGTGAATCAAATAATTTTTTGTATACTTTGTTCACATGTAATTTATACACCATACAGCACTATCAACTGAAGCGTGGTATGCAGGGCAGGCTGCCATTTTTGCTGTTTGGACATTTTAGCTGTTCTGCCCTTCAAGCTTTGGAAGGTCCAAATGTACTGGTGGTTGAAGGAATCCACCAGTTGCTGCACGTCTGCTCTACAAAAACATGGCCAGACTGCTTCTTTAGGCAGGTACCAGATCCTGTTCCACCTCACTGGGACTCCAGCGACTCTCACCACTGTTCTTGGGCCCACAGAAATTTGAAAACTCCCTGTGGCAGAGCTCCCAGAAAGAGGTATGGCATCTTTGCTATTTGAGTGACTTATCAATTCCAGTCTGTAAGCTTTGAAGAGTCCAAGCTGACTGGGATACACAAGAACACCAAAACAGCCATATAAAAATGTGGCCTGACTGCCTTTTTATTTGAATTCCTGACCCGCAACCTCATCACCAGGTGGAGCCTTCCAACTGGGATCTCTGGCTACCACCACTGGTGTTCCCTGGTTGACAGAGGTTCCAGGCCCTTCCTGGTAAAGAGATCCCAGGGGGCAGGGCAGGCTGACATCTTTGCTGTTTGGGCAACTTAGCCATTTCAGCCTTCTAGCTCTGGAGTGTCCAAGGCAACCAAAGGCTGAAGTGTACCCCCAGCACAGCACAGCTGCTTAACGAAAATGTGGTTAGACTGCCTGAAGCAGGTCCCTGATACCATTCCTTCTGACAAGGGTTCTTATCTCCCAACTGGGGTCTCCAGCCACCTCTTAGAGGTGTGTTTGTGCCAGAAACAGGTCCATACCTCCCTGGGATGGAGCTACCAGGGAAAAGGCTAGGCTGCCATGCTTGCTGTTTCTCAGCCTTCGCTGGTGATACCTCCAAGTACTAGAAAATCAGAGGTGACTAGTGACTGGAGTAGACCCCAGCATCCACAGCAGCCCCACAGAAAAGTGATTAGAATGTAATGTAGGTGCCTATTTCCATATGGGCTCCTCAGGAAGATCTTCCCAGCCTGGGTCTCAAGCCATCCCCCGCCAAAGCTATCTAGCTAGTAGCAACTTGGCTCCTCTCTGGAGAGAATCCCCAGGGCAACAGAAAGCCTCTCTGCCACAGCCTCTGCAATGAAAGTTTCTTTGCTTCCCTTGACCAAAGGAGCAAAGACACTCAGCCACTGCTGACTTGCATCTCTCTGAAATGAAGCCACAGGAGTAAAGTAGCAAAGCAGGAAGCCGACCGATGTGGAGCCTAGAGGGGTGGGTGCAGGAGAATCTGTAGCACAGTGTGGTCAGGAATGGCCATCTCTCTAAGTTAAACTTTCACGAATAAGAGACCCTAGCTCTTGGGTTACAGTCAGACCTGATTCCTGCACCGCGTTCCTGCACATCAAACAAGGCTGGTCTGATTTGAGCACTCCTGATCTTCTACCCTCTCCTGGGGCCTCAACCTTTCCATGCATGCCTACTTACAGGGTAGTGCTGCGTGCCCTGGTGATCTACATCACAGCTGCTGCACCAGAGGACCATGCCTTACAATAGAGAGCTCCACTGAGGCAGCCCCTATGACTGTGTACCAGTCTGCATGTTCCCACCCCATACTGCAGCTTCCCCTGAACCCACAGAAACTCCTCACACAGCTTTGCTTAGGGCATATCTGCAAGGGTGGGTTTCGATATCTCATTTTCTTTATGTATTGTTTTCCTGAATTCATTTAGTTCTATTGATGCTGTTCTTTTGTGGCTTACTGATGTTTATAAGAAGATTATTTAGAATATTTTGCCATCAATTTATAGATCTCAATTTCTTTCTGATTAATTATCGAAGATTTATTTTGTTTCAAGAGAAGATTCATATCTTCCTGCTTTTTAATGTTTCTTACAGCTTTGTTTTTGTGTCTGTATTTAATTAGGTGATCATTTCTTCTACTCCTTATGGACTTGCTTTGGAAGGGAAACTCCTCCTCAGTCATGCTGATAGAGATTCTGGAATCTTCAGAACCTTTTCTATAGATGTGTTCTTCACATCTTTTTCCTTACTTTTGAAAAGGATCAGAAGTATATGTCTTATCCCAATCCTACAAGCCAGTCTAAGACTGCCCATTTCTTCTCCCTGGGATGGTATATGATATAAGGCCTATATCCCTGAAACTACAAATAAATTACGTGTATTAAGCAATTTTGACATTGCTATAGATAAATGCCTCTGATAGGGTACTTTGCAAAGAAATGGAGCTTAATTGTTCATGGTTCTACAGTCTTTACAGGAAGCCTGGTGCTGGCATCTGCTTGGCTTCTGGGTCGGCGTCAGGAGGCTTACCATCAGGGCAGAAAGTGAGGGTGGAGGGTTGGGGTAGGCACACCACATGGTAAAAGCAGGAGCAAGAGTCAACC